>BKCP01009403.1:1572929-1588532 GCA_008636005.1 Striga asiatica | reverse complement strand
CNNNCTTTTTTTTTCTTTAATTTTCTGCCTTCAATTTTTTTAAGCTATAGCACAAATCGCGTACGCTATCCGAAAAATGCGTGCCACGTCATCAAAAGCATACGCTATGTTGGAACTGCGCTAAATTACAGGCGCTATGGCGCATTTTTCAGGAGATTTACGCTATTTCGCGCGACGTAGCGCGCTAAGCTGCGCTTTTAAAAACACTGGTTGTAAGTAAACAATTCGCGCAGAGGTAATCAAACCAAGTGATAAGAGATCAGGTCACAATTTCATATCTGACTTTCTCGACAATGATTTCACATCAATATCTAAATTTTGATTTGCGCAGGTAGGAAAAGAAGATAATATAATCTATAACGTGATGATGATGATGAGTGAAAGGAAAATCAATACCGTATTACCGAAATACTAAGGAAGAACAGATGAAACAAAGCGCAGAATTTGAGGAAACTTACCGATAATTCACGCAAGAGTTGATCCACAACGAAGAGACGACGAAGCTTTTTTAGGGATTTACTGAAACGATTTCCAAATTATAAAACCTTTTCTTGGAGGGGGCGACACCCAGTTTGGGCCTTGTGAACGAAATGTTGGGCCGTTCTTAAAAAGCCCATATCTATACTAGCGCGGAAATAGAGGGAAAAATCTAGAATTAAAGACACGCTCTATCCCTCTAGAAAATTTTATTACTGTTTTAACTCACCATGTCATTATTCCACTTTTACCTTTTTTCATTCCCTTAATGTTTTTTTAATTTGTCATATTTAAAATCTAATAATTGATTATTGTTAGAGGGATGTTGCGGTTACTAGTCGTTCTTCTTTTTATTTCCCACGATTCTGCATTATTTCACTTTTTCTTGTTTCTCGTTTTCTCCTATTGTTTTAGATTTATTCTTCACTTTATGCAATTATCAAACATAGAAGCCTAGCACGACCAATCTCACTCGAAATTGAATTCATAGATCATCAATTTATTTCAAGAGTTGCCGCTGCGTCGGATTCTCTGAATTTTCAGAGAGGGTTTTGAGGTGGTGGCGATATTTGAAGGTAATGACTGTGAGTTCTTACGAGATTGGGAGATCTCAACCGAAATAATATTTTCCTTTCTCAATTTTTTGTGAAATTAGATTGTTTGTTTTAAGATTTTCATTTGTGCTGATCCACATAAGTGGAGATGTTCAATTTATTTTAACATGTTCGAATTTTTTTCTCCCTCGTGTCCAGTATTTCCCCTTTTCCCCATATGTACTTTTGAGTTTTTTTTATTCCCTTCTGTTTCATTTGTTGGTTGAGTGATTGAAAAAATGGGTGATGGTGTTGTCAGATGAGGGGGTGAGAGGGTGGAGGTGATAGCCGCAAAGGTTGTTCAGGCTATTTCTGGACTTATTTATTTATTTTTTATTCACAAAATAACATCCATTAGTAAAGGGCTTTTGGTTCTTTATGTATTAGTAGTTCTGAGAGAAAAATGTGGTTTTCCATGATTTCTTTAAAAGTTAATTTTGTAAATTTTCAGTCATTGATTTATGATTTTATGCAGTTTGATTGTTGTAATTGTGATTTTTGGTTGTTGTGAAGTATACTCTCATATATTTTTTTATTGTTAATAGAAAGTTGTTTTTATGTTGTTGTTATATTGTTGTTTTGTTGACACTCAGTGTCTTTTTTTCTATAAAATATATTATTATTTTTGAAGTTCCAATAACAACCTTTTGTGTTGCTTATTAGATAATTTATTTGTTATTTATGTAATGATCAATCTTTTTTTTTTCTTTATGATGTTTTTTCTTATGCATCATGGTTGAAGAAGAATAAGGAAGAGCAAAAAGGAAGAACAAAAAAAGAACAGAAGGAGGACGGGAAAAAGAAAATCAAGAGAGAAGAAAAAGAGAGAAAAGAAAAAGAAGGAAGAAGAACAAAAGAGAACAGAAGGACGTGAAGAATAAAAGGAAGGAAGAGAAGGAAAAGAGAGAGAAGAAAAAAAAAATAAAAGAAAAAGATGTTTAATTTTCTGGATAAAAATTTCTTTTTATTTTGAATCTGTTTAAAGCAGTTGAAATGAAAGGTGTAATTTTGGAATTCTGTGTAGCGTGTTTCTTTAATGGAAATATTTTTTATTAAGGGGTCAGTTATGTACTTTGGCCGAAATCTGACCCACCCATCAGCGGACCAGAAATTTTCATGAGTCATGACGAAAAACAGTTGAATTTTTTTTAACCTTATTGCATAAAACACTTATATTAACAATTAAATAAATTGTTGAAGCAATCGGGTCTTGAGGTGTTTCTTAATCAAATTGTCTTTGACTTGATGTTTAAAAAATGAACTTGAAAATAAAGCCTGGTCATTTAATACCAAAAATATTTTATAATCATTTTTGTGCAACTATTGTGTACCCCGTGCGATGCACGGAAATCTTGAGTTTGAGTCACTCAATGACGGAAGTGGAAACTATTATTGATCCTATTTAAAAAGAGGAAGAAAAAAAATAATTATAAATTAAAGAGGAGGATAAACAATACTTAATAATTATAAATTAAAGATTCAGGGTCAAACAATGTAAAATTATTTTGTATAAGAGAATATAAAAAAATTTGATTACACACCATTTCAAAATTATTATTATACTTTTTTGTATGGTTAACTTATAATATTTGTAAAAATATTAGTAATTAGACCGATGAAAATTAGCTTCTTAAAGTAGATAATGGATTTCTAGTAGTAATTATGAATTAATTTCTATTTTATTTAATTTTTCAAATCTCTATAGATAAGGGATGAGACGTGAGACTTATGCAATGAGATTTTGTAACAAAAGAGATAAGCTCGTGTAGATTTATACAAAAAATAGGAAAAAGAAAAACAAATATTTATTGTCAAACAACGGTTTTGATAAACTAAAAAACAGGAAAAAAAGAAACAAATTTTTACACAATTAATGAGCCGATTTTTTTGTTTATTCAGATTTGTCCAACAATTACTATATATAGGATATATTTAATGATTTTGGTGGGAAAAGGTTTCTAAATTTGTAAAAATGTTATTCTTTTTATATAATGATAGATAAGTTATAAACAAGTCATTTTGAAATATAATTTATTAATTTAAGAAAATTATAACTATCATCATTTTTGTTTCTGTTATTTTTGTAAAGATTTCTTTATGGATTATCTTCTTACTAGAGTTTTTCATTTTTAACTACCAATGCTTTGTAATTTTATATGTTAATTTCAAAGGATTTGAAGGATTTGAAATAGTCCATATAAATATGGACATTTATCCAGAACTTTCAAATTTGAACACTTGCCAAACTTAAATTGCAAATATATATTTTAATAGTAAATAACATTTATATTTGTTATTAATTTTTATGTATGATAAATTAAATTAGTCATATTTTGACGATCTATGATTTGACATTCATATCGCATATATAAATTAAACTAATTATATCTACTGAATCTCTATTAATAAAAATTTAAATATTTATCAATTATAATTAAAAAACAATAAATATATCTGTCAAGCCTACTATATAGTATAAGTACTAAAACTATAGTAATATAAGACTCTCGAATTTGACAGGTGAGGTGTATCATTTTAAATAAAAAAATAATGTTACTCTATAAGAATTATTTAAAACTCTAAAATAAAAACTTATATTTATATTTAAATATAAATTTTTAATTAACACGTGTTAACTATATGAATTCATGTGTAGTTAACACAAAAAATCTAGCCTAGACAATTGCCCAGGCTGGCCTATATGTAGATCCGCCAGTGGACTCACCTAGTGTGTCGCTAGAGTTTGGATGGCTTATTTAGACAAGGAAACAATGGGATTGTCGAACCTGGAGTGATCCGGTCAAAACCTAGTTGACTTGGGTGTTGATGTAGTCGGGTCAAGTTAGTTTGTCTAGTCCTTTTTTTTTATATTTTATTTATTTTTTATATTTTTATTATGATAAATATAATTGTGTATAAATATATGTAGTGAATATTAATATGACTAATATTATTAACTTTTGTTTTATTATTAATTTACCGATAATTTTTTTTATATTTTCATTATATATTTTTTAAAATATTTTTAGACTTCAAAGTTGTTTGTAGTACTTTCAAAATATGTGGTAAATCTATTACTAAATAATAAGACTAATGATTTACTAGATATAGCAAAGAAAAAATTCAATTTATAATTTGACAACTTACTACTTCAAGTATGTTATCCCAGTCTCCCCCAAATCGTCTCCCCCAAAAATCCCGTCTCCCCCAAATCTCTCTCGGGCTCCATCTCTCCTTGCAGGTAAGCTCCCTCACCCGCCGTCCGTGATCGTCGGTGGACGGTCTCCTCCGCTTATCCATGGCCCGGCGCTCCCGTCCTCTGTCTTGTCGTCACTGGGTTAGGGCTAGGGTTTCAGCGGAATCATTTTTCGTTCGAAGGCCGCTGGAATATAGTGGTTTCGGGGCATGACGGGGTGTGGTCGTGCGTGGATGATGCTTGTGTCGCTTGAGTCGGCTTTGGTCGGGGCGCCTCTTCTCGGCCGTTTTGGAGGGTTGCCGTTCGTGAACTTCCGGTTTCTGCATGAGTCAGGTCGCCAGCTCCTCGATTGTGCGGGGGTGGTGGGTCGGGTTGATTGGAGGTGCTTCGTTCGGGCAGGGTCGGAGCGGTCGAGCAGGGAAGCCACTCGCCCCCTTTCTCCCCTTTCTCGGTTTTTGAGTTTGGGGGAGGCCGACGGTCCCCGGAGTAGGCTAGTAGTTTTAGGTTGCTTCGGGTGGGTGTCGGATCGGCTAGTGGTGTTAGCCGGTGAGGTGGTGTTCGTGGCTTTTTGCGGCTGGAGTGCGGGTCGTGTTCTCGGTTTGTTTTTTAGGCTCGGGTCATCGTCTTGCTAGGCCTTATGCAGTGGTGGGTGTGGTATCAGAGCTTCGGAGCTCTCCTCGGAATTGGCTTGTCTGCTGAGGGAGACTGTGTTGTTAGTGTGTAGTTGTTTTTTAGTTCTCGTGTTTTTCGTTTATTTGTTCTTGTTTAATCGTTGTGTTGGTGTTTATGTTAATTGTTGTGTTTTAGGTTTGGGCCGTTGGTCTCAGTCTGTCCGAGTGTGAACTTATTATCCTGTTGGGACCTCACACTCGAGCATTACCCTGTTGGGGTCGTTTTAGTTTTTTAGTTTCTGTGTCTTTGTGTTGCGTGGTTATTTCTCTGTTAGGGTCATTTCTAGGCGGGCTTCGTCCTGTCCTCTCATGTTCAACTGATGGCTGCGTGTTGTCAGTTGCTGGTTGTATTTTTGCACATTTGTGTCCTTATATATAAAATCTCTATCGTTCTGAAAAAAAAATACAAAAAGTATGGTATCCCGTTTAAAAAAAATATGATTTCACGTTTTTTAAAATAGTCATTTGAAGTTAACCATTTTAAAAATGCTTAAAATAGGAGTTTANGCCACCCAAAAAAAAAAAAAGAAAAAAAACAAATCCTTTAAAGTTAACCTTTTTAAAAACAATTAAAATTATGAGTTTTATTTATACAGTAATAGCATTGCTTCAAATATCAGTTCTTATCAATATTCAACCTTTACTTCAAATATCAGTTCTTATCAATATTCAGCTTCAAAAATCAGTTCATATCAATATTCAAATATCAGTTCTTATCAATATCCGGTTAATGAAGATTAGTTGATCAAATCCATACAAATTTTGTAGTTATTTCTAATGATGTCAATGTCATCGCTAGTTCTCTATAATTTTGACAAAATATATATTAAATGAATACCATTAAATTTATAATATAAATTTAAAGATATATCACTTGTTTTTTTATTTCTCTTTGGTCAAATAATATGATTTTGTGACAATTTGTGTACAAATAAATATCAAAAAAACTATAACTTATTCTAGGGGTGTTCACGGTCCGGATTGGTCCGGTTTTAGCCCAAACCATGACCAAACCGGACCTAACGATTAATTTTTTTTCTTGTCCATAACCGGACCGGTTTTATTTTTTAACCGACCACAATACGGACCGTATTGGACGGTCCGGTTTGGCGGTTAACCGGTTAAATCCAAAACTTGTTTTGGGCCTTCAATTTTTATTTTTTTCATTTTGGGCTTAATTTTTGTTTTTTAATTTTGGGTTCTAAAGAGATTATTTGGGCTTACAAATTAAGAAAAACAACAATAATGAAATAAAAAGTACACAATTCGTCTCATAAGTATAAAAATGCACATTTCCTCCCATAAACATAAACATACAAAAATGATGAAGATTAATTATGCAAACTGAACTCAAGCAAACATTCATTTTTCAGTCAGTTTATACACCTGAAATAATAAGAGCAAAGCATTCATAGTGAATGTATTGTATTTGTCGACCATAGTGAATGACTGAATGTATATATATATTTGTTATAGTTTTTTAATATCTACCGGTCCGGTCCGGTTAAACCGGCAGTTTGCCGCAGGTAATCCGTTAACCGGACCGGTTATTCCAGATTTTTAAAAAAATTAACCACCGGATTTTTTAAGGCTTTTTTAACTGACCATTTAACTGATCCGCGGTCCAGATTGACGGTTTTTTTCGGTTAAAACCGGACCGTGAACACCCCTAATTTATTCTACGACTTAAATTACAAATTGAATTTTTGTCTTCAAACTTAGTTAATATTTTAGTAAATACTCGATATATGTTTTAGTAAATAGAATAATCTTTATTATATTGTTCTATTTATTTAAAATTTTATGGTTATTAATTGTATGATTATAATGTAAAAAACTACATGCGTGTAAAATAATATATCTAATTTAATTAATGAAATCTAGTTCCTTGGTTGATGAGTCCAATTCATGGATTTGATCATTTACTAAAAGAGCGTTGTGTGTAGCGCAACAGAAGCGTGGTGGTATTTTTGTACTTGTGTAGACGATATTTTGATCATTGAAGACAGTGTGAAGATGCAGTCAGATGCAGAAGTATGGTTATCCAAGCAGTTGGATGTAAAGCATTTCGGGAGAATCAACACATGTCCTTGAGGTCAAGGATCACAAGAAATAAATGTTGTGATTATCCCGAGCTTCATGTCTAAGTACTGTCACAAGGCTCATTCTTTTCTTAGAATGCATGACACAATGGAGTACCTTTTGCTTGGCAATAGGAAACCTAGTTTATGAAATGCAGTAAATAAGGCCTAATATCTATTAGTGTCGGTGGCATAGTTAGTAGATATCGAAGTAATCCTAAGTTCGTGGTAAAAACATATGGTCAAGTGTCGTAAAAGGACTAAGGATAATATGTTGGTTTACCATACGTAGCCTATGTGTTTACAAAGGATTCTAATTTCTAATCAAATGTGAACAATAAGTAAAATCTACCTCAAGATTTGTGTTTACATGTGAGGTTGAGCCAATTGATTGGAGGAATGTTGAACGGTAATTCGTTGACGGATTCCACCATGCAGCTTAGTACATCGTAGCCTGAATAGCAAGCGATGGAAGAGGTTTGACATCGAGAATCTCTACTGGACTATTTGACGGGACTGTATATATTCGACGGGATGCACATATATTTATATTCACGGGATACAAATACATAACCTTGGGATCTTCTATTGTACGATAATTACACTATCCAATCAATCTTGGTGGTGCGATTAATTGGAACTTCTAAAGCCTCTCGATTTTCTTCTCCTAAGACCTCTCTATCCGAACTTTCTAAAGATAAGAACTCTCTTCCACACGAATTTAAGATGAGAGAAATCTGATTTTGTGCATGAATATTTTTATTTTTACCGAGTATCGAATCAAAAGATTCGTTCCCCAGGTCGATCTCTCGAGGAAGGCGGTTCGGAATCTAGAAATGGTGTTAATCGCACATAAAAGGAAAATAAATCTTAAACATACTAACCAATATGGACTGGAATTATTATCAACTAAGAAATAATATAGTACATAAATCTACCTAAGAATATAAACGAAACAATAAAGAAGCAAGGGAGTCGGGGATGATAATTCTCAAAGCAATGCAAATATCAAGCTAAGATCATTCGGTTAAATGATTCGAACAACCTAACGTCTAGAGATTAATCCTCAATAACTCTTCGTAACAAGAGGGTATCGTAGACGGTAAATCACGCAAATCACACAACAAATAGACAATACGTTTTCGAACAAGCCTATTTCATACGAGTCTAGATTGATCAACTCTTCCACTTTTGGTTCTAAGAGTCGATTAAGTTATCCTAGACGATTGTTAATCAACTAGTTCGATAGGTTTAAAAAAACATCACACAAGAACGAATCATATTCAATTGGAAATCAATTGCAAATCGAAGTGTCACTCTTCGACAATAGTCAACATTCAATGCACGATAATTATAAACCCTAGTTAAGAACAACTCGCATAAATTGAAGGATCAACAAGCATGATAAGCACAACTCAATTCTAAACATCATCATCATCCCATATTCATAGCGAACAAATTAGTTATTCATATAGAATCCAACACAATTCATCTCAAGAACCCAAGCTTTCATATTCAAGGATTAACTGAAAGGGAAAACTTACAATTAATAGAGAACCAAGAGTCGAATCCAATGAACAAGTTTAATCCGAGAAAATAAAGAAAAAGTTGAGCAAAAACAACGATCAAAATCCAAGTTTAAGAGTAGGAGAAAGTGAAAAAACAATATTGGGGATTATTCCCTATGTCTGGGGGGTCATTCCAATATATAGAGCTCGAAAAATAGAGCAAAAACAAGAAAAAACGAGCAATAATAAAAACAGGTCGCGACTTGCGAGTTGGCAAGCGCGGGGGTCGCTGGGCGCCGGGCGCGCGCGCCAGCACGCTGGGGCAAGTTACGAGAGCAGCAGTCGCGGGGCACGAGATACTCGCGAGCTGGGGCGCACAGGCTCTATTTTACCCCGAGGCGCGAGATCAGGGTCGCCAGTCGCGCGTCTGGCGCTGGCGTGGGGCTGAGGTCGCGGGTCGCAACTCGGGCTGCAGTGCGCCACTTCACGTTTCGACCTCGTTTGAGCTCGTCCGAACTCAAAATTGAGTTTCGTTTTTTTCTACGCGTCGTTAACGATCCCATCTATTCAATTGTGCTCTCGAAACTAATTTTTACTGAAGAAAAAATTCGCCCGAAGCTCCCGACCAATACACCAAAAAAGACAACACACAAAAAAGAATCGGAAAAACAAACGAAAAACACCTAAAAACTCAAAATGAAGGAAACCACATAATAAAACGTGAAACGAACTAAAAACGAAAGAAACGACCTAAAACGGGGGAAAAATAGCAAAATAAGGACGAAAAATGTAACAAAAATGGGACAAACACCTTCTTGAGTTAATTTCTGGGATGTCATCAACCAAGCGAACCAGGACATGGTGACTGTAAACAATTTTAACGGCACATCTTGTAAGCAACATCATTTAACAAAATACTGAGTATGTCAATCAAACTGAATAGGTATCACCCTTGGTAAATCAAATAAATAAGTGTTGAAAACATATGCCTATTTATTCTTACGTGTTAAGAGAGCGCAATAATTACTGAGGTCTAGATTATTTACTTAGTCAGTACAAAATAATTATCCTCATGTAGATCCGTTCAATACACGAGATGTACAAGTGTAATTCATTAGTCAAAGATCAACTATCTCGAAAATCACACTATTGCCTTTCACGACAGTTAGTTCATTTTTGTCTAGTACGTGAACAAATATTTATATTTTACAAGGCACCGATAATATGATCGTTCTGTTCGACACATCGAACCATATTATCTACAATGTAAAATAAAGGAACTATATTCGCATAAATAAATAAACTACGAACATCAACGTGACTAAAGACACACATGTCATTCAAAATGACATTGGGAGTAATCGTAGAGTCGAGCTTCTACAGTATACTCCAATACTTTAAGTCTAGCCAATGCTATACCCGAACCTATTAACTAATTCTCTGGCCACAACCTTGTGGACTTCAAACTAGCTAAGAATCCCTCTCACCTATCATAGTACTAAATCCCTAAGTATGATAAGTGTTTGTAAAAAAATGGAAAAACAAAACATATTTCTTTAGTGGTGTAAGAACACTGAAAAACTGTTTACAATAAAAACTCGAAAAGCAAAGCTCTCAAACACTCAAAGAAGTCTTCAATATATGATAAACTCCGATAATTTCAGCAACCTTCCATTGAGTATATATACAAACTCCTCAAGGAAATGAGTCTTCAAGATTTCCTTTCTTTTGGAGTGAATTTCCTTCATTCTTTTATATTTCCAACAAGGGTGGAGATCTTCTTATATGGAAGCCGAGATCTTCATATCCATTGTGCCTCGATCAGCTTCCTTTTCCTTCGAATCTAAGATCTCTTATAAAATACAACAATCATTATAGAAACACTATATAAATACAAACTTGCCAAAACAAATGGAATGCAATCTAATACTGAAATGAGAGAATAGATAGAATGTAGATCTTCCCTTTTTATTTTCTTTACTTACATAGAACATCAAGATGTTATTTTCGAAATTTCTTGCAAAAATAATATCTTTTAAAAGTGACTCNAAAACGATAGAGGATTATATAAATAAAAAAAGCACAATTGTGCGAAAGTTACTTGTTAAAAGTAATTGTTTTCTTAATGAAAAATTGGTGTCTAATCACCCTATATGGGATTGAGCAAAAAATTCTGATTTTGAATGGTTTGGTTGTTTTTTTTTAACAAAATTATAATTGGATATGGATTTTAATTTTAAATTCAATTTTTATCTAACATAAATTATTATTTTTTTAATATTATTAATATATAATTAAATAATATGAACAAATCATTACTACACAATTTCCACCGATGATCACAATTTATCTACTTTTATATTTTTAACTATCTTACTACTTTTACATAATATCAATTTTAATAATTACATTTTAACTCATATCCTAAATAAGTCAAAATCAAGTTAAAAATTTCACGCAAACAACTTTTTTCAAATCTAATTGAATTTGTTGAATAAATTAAATTAAATCCAATCTAATATAAACTTATTCACGATAACTAGCCAAAAGCACCTGAGTCCCACATGGCGCGAAAATCGTATCATACTCGGTAAAAATGGCTCGCCCTTATCTCATCTAAATTAAAACTGCTCCAACCATCCTCAACTACAGTAAACCTCTGTGCCATCAATCGCCACGTGGCACCACCAAAATCGAACTCCACCAAAGAGTCCTCCACGGCCACTAGTCTCCCCACTCAATATCTCTGCCTTCTCTCTCTCTCTCTCTCTCTCTCACACACACACACACACATTTCACGCACTAACGCAGTTCAATTCCCACCGCCATGCCCATGGCCTCCACCAGCTACGCCGCGCTGTGCTCTTCCCCAGCCAGGCCTTTCTCCTCCTCGCCCAATCAAATCCCATTCCCTTGCTGTCTGCTGAAGCTCACATTCCCCGATGCCAAAATTCCCTTCCTTTGCGCACCAATTGCTCGATCCAATGCAGGACTACCAGTCTTCGTCGCCAAAGCCTCCAAAGCGGAGCCTCAGTCGTCCGATTCGGAACAGTACGAAGAGTACGAGGTGGAATTGGTGCAGCCGTACGGGCTTAAGTTCGCCAAGGGCAGAGACGGAGGGACTTACATTGATGCAATCGCGCCGGGAGGATCGGCCGATAACACCGGCATGTTCACTGTCGGGGATAAAGTGCTCGCTACTAGGTATTTTTATTCTTTTCTCTCTATTTTTTTTTTTTTTCCGTGGTTGTAGTTGAGAGATTTTTCATTTTAATTGTAGTAGAAAATGAAAAGAAATATGAAAAACTTACAATGACAAGTATCGAGTGCTTGCATTCATAAACTAAAATTTGATCAGTTATCTGCGTTTAGCTGGTTGGGTTTTGAGAAGTGGATATGATGCCATGCTTGTGCACTTAGTTTGCTTTCTGATTTAAACAGTTAAAATTACTGCAGTGCAGTTTTCGGGGATGAAATATGGCCTGCTGCTGAATACGGGAGAACAATGTACACAATGCGCCAAAGAATCGGCCCTTTGCTCATGAAAATGCAAAAAAGATATGGTGATTTATTATGCTAATTGTGGCTGACCCATGGTTGCCGAACCTTTGCTTAGGTCTCAAATGAAATTTATGAAGTACCTTATTTTTATTTTTATTTTAATTTGGGTCATTAATTATCAGGAAAGGTGGATAATACGGGTGAATTGTCGGAAAAGGAAATCATTAGAGCCGAAAGAAACTCTGGTGTTGTTAGCAACAGAGTGAGGGAAATCCAAGTAAGCGCGTTATTTGTCAATTTATATTTTTTCATATTTTATAGTTGCCCTCATTTTTTCTATTTTTTTTATTTTTATTTTTGGTGAATTTCAACGGATGCAGATGCAAAATTATTTGAGGAAAAAAGAGCAAAAGGAACAGAGAGAGACTGACCTTCGTGAAGGTTTGAAGCTCTACAGGTACGCCGCTCATCTTGTCCGTCGTTATTTTGTATCGATGCAATTAAAATCTTGCAAATCATTTGGTCTTTTGTCTTTCTCAAATTATCACTAAAGGAGTGGAAAATATGAAGAGGCTTTGGAAAAGTTTGAGTCAGTATTGGGATCAAAACCGGAGCCAAATGAAGCTGCGGTAGCGAGTTATAATGTAGCTTGCTGTTATTCAAAGCTCAATCAGGTAACTGAATACTTCAGTGTTTTGACTGGATTTGATGTGATTATACATTAAAATTATTGGAATTACGAGTCTTTCATTTCGTCAGGCCCTTTGTAGTACTCAGACAAGTTCTATGGTCTTAGATTTAATTCATGCTGATTAAAACAAAATGGGTTTCATTACTGTGTAAGTACAAAAGGGACTGGTTTGTAATAAGGGGTTATTCTAATTTTGGAGGGTAATTGCATCCTTTTTTTAATTAGCTTAAAGCTCAGGTGGAGATTTTTTTTTTTTCTTTTTTTTTTTTTTCTTTTTTTTTTTTAACTACAAAAATATTAATAGTTCACCAATCATGATTGGTCGACTGTTGCAGTTATTAGGCATTTGACCGATTTCCTTTTTCGTACGATTTTTCTTGCAGATACAAGCTGGACTTTCGGCCCTCGAGGATGCTTTGGAAGCCGGATTCGAAGATTTTAAGGTTATTAGCTGATAAAGTAGTATTATTTTAAGAAAAAAGAAAGAAGAAGAATAAGAAAAATCGAAACTCTTTCTGTGCTCAAATTATGAGAATATGTATTGTCTTACTCTATTTTTTTCCTCTACTGCCAATTGTTATATGTGCAGAGAGTCCGAACAGATCCAGACCTTGAAAACATCAGAAAATCGGAAGAATTCGACCCTCTTGTGAAGAGATTCGACGAATCATTTATCAACGAGAACGCGATCAACACTATCAAATCTCTATTTGGATTTAACAAGAAATAAATGTCTGGAGTTCATTTGCCGTTACAAAACGAACACAAAAGCTTCGCTGAATAAGCAAGATTTCGACATTACGGACAATAATCGACCGTTCGATTCTGTGTGGAATAGTCATAGAGCTTTGTTACTTTTTTTTGCAGTGAAGTTTTGTTTTTACTTTGTAAATTGTTTCTTGTAACTACATAGCTGACTCCTGTATTGAGGCCAAAGCAAATGCCCATATTGCTGTTGATTTTAATCCACACTCTTTCTTATATAACAGCTAAAGCTCTTTTCCCCCCAGAGAATTTTGTTGGTTCAAAGTTGAGAGGTTATCAATAGACAGAAAATGCATAAACTTAGTAAAAGATAAATGCTTCTGAATATGCTTCTCCCACTCAGATAAAAAATAAATAAAAATTATATAAAATGATAATACCATCTCAATTGTGTCCATATTATATTCTGTTTCTGAATTTGGAACAGTTATGCAACTCATTCATGCTCAGACTACAACACTCCTGACTCAATAGCTAAGTAAAGAAAAGCAGGATAACTAAATTCAGTTCTATTGATCTGCTCTGCTGTAGATTAATTTCTATATCTTTTGTGAGATTACAGTGGAGTTATCCAAAATCTTCATCACATTATATGGTCAATGCTGTTGAGAAACTGAGAAGCAGAGAATCATAGAATAACACAAAGACAACTGCTGATTTCCTCTTCGCTATCGGTATCCCCTGTTTGGCTGAGACACAAGAAGCTGATTTAAATGATGTACAAAATAAACATATAAACACATGGTTTAATTTCCTTTTATTTCCTATTTTTCTATTTTCCAATAGCTTGTTGAGCATTAGCCAAACAAGCTGATCAAGTAATCGACATTCAGAAACTCGTCTCTAAACTAAACCATCTATGGCGAACACTACTTGAATTTCGACTAGTAAATTTATTTTTTAACGATGCATTAATTCAATCTGAAGGATTAAATCATCCATTTTCTTTCTTGCCAATAGATACTAGTAGCCTTCATCTTCTTCTACTGATTATTAATATAAACATATATATATTGCACAATGAATGATATGGACTTGTTAACGAAAAACAAACATTTTTTATTTTTATGGCTGCATATCATGGGTGAACTCAAGTCAAAGATATCACACAAAAAAGACATTCAAAATAATAAAAAATAAAAATAAAAAATGTAGTGATCTCACCTGGATTCAAACTCCTTGACCTCAGCAAGTTCCTTGCCTAACTTATCCTTCCATTGCACTCTTTTTTTCCGGGCCGAATCGGGCTTTCTGATACAGCTTTTGAATACATCTAAATCCACAGCTTCACAATTCCCATTTGCATCTTCGCCTTTGAAGATTTCCTCTTCAACCCCAGATGACGACTTTTCAGAGTCCTCAGCTATCACATTTACAGAATTTTCCAATTCTGCAGGGACTGAATTGTAAACGTGAGCAGCTGAGGGCTTGCAGAAACACATGAAATTGAAAGGACACTCTCTCTTCTTGAAAAACAACACTCTCATCAAAATCATTTCCTTCATCGACCACTCATTTTCATTTTATTTTACTATCTATCAATAATCAGTACACATATCTGTTTTCAGCAAGGCAAGAATGAGGACAACATTTCATGCTGGACAAAAACTCTCTCTGTCTTATTTTCTCTATTTTCTTCAAGAAAAGCAAAGTTACAGAGTTCAGAAAACAAAAAGAAGCAGAATCTTAAACTTGAGGATAATGAGGTCTGCCACCGAGAGAAAACTATTATTACATATCATATTTTTATAAATTATTGTGTGGGTAAACAGAGAACAAAAGAATGTGATATTGAGCTTTGAAGGTTCTTGATGCACTTGGTTATGCTAAAGACTGAAAAAGATAGATATATATGAGAAGAGAAAATGACTATCCTGCCCCTCTTTCATGAATACTACATTCACCTGTATGGCCCCAAAAGCAATTTGCCACACTATGCTATAACCCTTTTAAAAGTATTTTAACTAACATAATCCACTATTATTACATTCTCTTGGTAGGCCTTAGGTAGTTTTTTTTCAGTTATGAGTCAGTGTTATATTTTGGCATTTAACCTACCTTGAATAGGCTTCCTGTTTTCGACTAGTTAATCGATTGTAATTATATTTTTGTGCTTAATG
>BKCP01009403.1:1499502-1572870 GCA_008636005.1 Striga asiatica | reverse complement strand
TGTATTATGTTATACATGTGAAGCACAACTTGGTAGACATCAAATATTTTTCATGAGAATATTTCCAATCATTTATTTATGGATATTTTTCTGTATTTTGTTCTGTTCACTTAAAAATTGGGCATCAAATGCTTCTACTTATTCTAATCACATCTTAGAAGCAGCTAAGATGCTTTAGATGCCAAAAAGCCAAAGTGAAACATGAAAAGTTACTTTTTACCATAAAAAAGATAAACAAATAAAACCGACCTGAATTGCCGCCACTAAATTTTTCTTAAAAAGCGACATATATCTGACATTATTCTTTAGAAATTTATTAAAAAGGTCACATTTGTGCTAGTTATATAATAGTTCTATCGTTTCGAAGAAAAAAAATATATATATATATATAATAATAGGAGGGATGATTAATTGTGGGCTTATAATGTGACCTTTGATTGCCTTAGAATACAATATTGTATTATAAAGGCGCACAATGTATGATGGGTTATGAAAAGAGTGCCCCATGCCTCTTAAGTGGTGGGGCTGCTGGGAATCAGCAGCATGCAATGTGTTTTGAACCAGCATCATCATCAAAGCCAACAAAAAGATTTTGGTGCTCTAACAAAAATCCCCCACAAATTTCTTTTTTCTTTTATTTTTAATCTTAATTTGAACAAAAAGAAAAAGAATAAAAAGTCTGGTGTCACAATATATCTACGGTCTAGAGGACAAGAGCCACGTTATTTTGGCAATAACTCGTGTATAACAAATGGTGTCACAATGTATCTACGGTCTAGAGGACAAGGCCTACGTTATTTTGGCCAAAAAAGAAAAAGTTCGATAATTCCTTCTCGTTATTCTAATTAATCGAAATAGGCTGGCTATGTTAGTTGCTAATTATCTATTATACACTACTATGTGTTATAAATTGAGTGTCGAATTATATGAGAACCCTACAAACTAAATAGCGTGATTCAGTTCTTAAAACATGAACAAAACAAAAAAAAAGTACAAAAAATTACAATGGAACTAGAAGCGATAAGAGTATAGCCGAGACAAGAATATCTCTTTTCGAAAGATGAACATGACACGTGTAGTGCTGATAGATTCAGGTGTCTTATCTCCAAAGATACAATGACAATTGTCTCTGAAGCTGTAGCTTACCAGACTTCGGAGTTTCGAGCCTGTTGGCCGGTCGGCGGCGCGCGCGCGCGGATAGTTACTACTTAAGATGTCTGTTGAATGTTGTTCGGGGTGCTATGGACTCCATGAAAGTTAGCGACGTCCAGTATTTGACTTATCGAGATGCTTTCTTTGAACGCGAATTGTTGAATGATGATAGAGAGTATATAGACGGTATAACCGAAGCAAGTTATTGGGCATCTGCTGAGTCTCTTAGAAATATGTTTGCGTCATTGTTGGTTTTTGGTTCATTGGGTAGACCTAATGATGTATGGGCACGGTGTAGGCAATTTTTATCTGATGACATTCTCTATAGGAGCGACAACTATTTAATAACAATGGTAATTTTTATTTTTTTTTATGTATCTTTCACTTTATCATGTGATTTGTTATAATATTTTATTCTTCTTCAACAATATGCATTATTTTATTTTGAATCCTTTAACAAATGTTTTGAATTTCTCAACTTCTAGATTTGCAGCTCAATGATGATGTTATAAAGAATCTCACCCTTGCTAAATTGAGACTTTGTTGCGAATGTGTGGCACAAGTCTACGTGAAAATTTGTCTATGCTTTATCAGGACAAAGATAGTATTTATACCACTTCAAACAGCATTATATTGGATGAACTAAATTACTATCGGAAGACCCTTGCTATGGAGCACGAAACACTTCTTAAGAGAATGACTGACGAACAGAAAGGAGTTTATTAAAAAACTATGTCCGCTATCGATTCATGTACCGGTGGTGTATTTTTTTTTATTATGGTGGGACTAGAAAGACGTACTTGTAAATGAATTCATCTGCGACATTACGATCGAAGAGTAAAATTGTTCTATGTGTGGCATCGAGTGGAATAACATCACTTTTATTGCCTAGTGGAAGAACTGCACACTATCGATTTCGCATACCGTGGAATATTTATGAATATCGTCATGCGAGATCAACCAAGCAAGTCCTCTAGCGGAATTGATAATACAATGCTCTCTCATCATACGGGACGAGGTTTCGATGATGCACAAACATTAACTCAAAGTTGTTCAAGCAACACTGTTAGCTATCATGGCTTTGGATCAAGCCTATTATGTTTGGTTGAGACTTCCAACACATCATTCCAGTCATTCCAAAAAGTAGCCGCCAGGACATTGTGAATGCAACCATTGATGTTTCCAACATTTGGAGGGATTATACTGCTTAAAGACTTACAAAAAACATGCGTCTTCAGAGCATTTCTGATTCAGAAGAGAGTGATGAGCTAGCAGCGTTTGCTGATTGGATTGCGAGCATGGAGATGGGACCATAGGAGGATCAAATGATGGTTGTACCTCGATTGACATACCAGATGATATAAGATTGGATCCCTCTGATGAGCCAATTGCTACAATTGTGGGAAATACATATTCAGTGTTCAAGAATGCAGATGATCATGATCCA
Source organism: Striga asiatica (assembly GCA_008636005.1). Taxonomy (NCBI): domain Eukaryota; kingdom Viridiplantae; phylum Streptophyta; class Magnoliopsida; order Lamiales; family Orobanchaceae; genus Striga; species Striga asiatica. The sequence goes on along the minus strand of BKCP01009403.1, from coordinate 1,570,271 downwards.
ATTTATTTGAAGAACATGGCTATGTTAGCGCGTACATTGGAAGTCATTGAGTCTATCAATCAATACATGTCAGAGATGAAATCTGCTAAAGTCGTACATATTTAAACTCTGACAGTATGTCTAAGTCATATTCCGACAACGACTTCTTAGCAGATCTCCACATGCTCGAGTTCTTGAATAGCATCAAGTGTTCAGGAACCCCGAACCATGAGTTGCATTTGAAGATAGGAACTTCAGTCATGTTGTTAAGAAACATATGAGACTATGAATGAAACACAATTGGTTGTGACCAAACTCTTCATTCATGTGCTCGAATGCAAGATATTGATAGCAGATCACGCTAGCGATAAGATGTTGGTTTCTAAAATGAATATAACTCCTTCCGTTCTTAGAGTTCCATTTACGTTTCAGCAGTGACAATTCCCACTTATAGTTTCGTATGTCATGACCATAAACAAGAGTTAGGATCATTCTTTAGCACTAATTACACTTAATTCACCTAAAAATTATTAGGCTGCAAATAAGTTATAATGCTCGTATATATATAAATAAAAAACTAATGTTATGTGCATGTGTAAACGAGCCTGCTATTATTAGAGAGCTCATTCAACAAAGGATTAAATGATTAGAAAAATAAATTTGTGAGCGATGCTAGACAGTTATTTTCAATATTTTAGCAACGAGTATTAGCATTAGCTTCAAATGTATTAGATGAATTCAGCACAAACGATAACAAACGGATTAGTAGGCTGAATCAATTAAAGCAACCAGACAATTTTCTGCCCGCATTGCAACCAATACACATAATCAAATAAGTCATCACATCACTCCATAAGAGACAAGTGAAGCAAAAATTCAAAAAATGACTGGTATCATAATAATAGATATCAGTGTTGAGGAGTAGTCTTGAGGACTGGAAATGCAATCACATCACGTATGCTTGCAGAGTTGGTGAGCAGCATCACAAGCCTGTCAATGCCAAGGCCCTAACAATATACAAAAACCAATAAGATATGCGCTAAAGGTTTTTTTTTTTTTTTTTTTTTTTTTTTTTTGCATTTTTTTAATAAAAGAAAGCGGCATTGACATACCAAACCAGAAGCCGGGGGCATCCCATATTCCAGAGCTGTTACAAAGTCTTCGTCAAGAGTAACATCATATGCCTCATCATCATTCACTTTCTTGCTTTTATCTTCTTTTTTATCCGAAACTAAAGCGGACTTCTTCTTTTCGTGTTGCCTCACCTGCTCCTCCAGCCGTTCCCTCTGCACCCACATCAAAAAGTAAGAAAAGGATACTACTCAATATATATATGGCAAAATTGCACTTAATATCATGACATTTTTCGAAATTGCAATTTAATCACGACTTTTTCACTTTTGCAAATTATATCACAATCTTCAGTTTGTTGCAAATTGGTGCACCGATTTGCATATCCCGTGCAAACTATATCACAATCTTCAGTTTGTTGTTCGACCATATCAGCTTTTCTATGGCTGTTTTCGGACCGTTTGCATCAAACTAAAGATTGTGATATAATTTGCAAAAGTGAAAAGGTCATGATTAAATTGCAACTTCGATAAAGGTCATGATATTAGGGGCAAATTTGCCATATATATATATAATAGAGAAAATGACTGCCAATTCACGAAACACAATGCTTACCTGGTCCAAAGGATCAGTCAGTTCAGAGAAAGCATTTGCCATCTCACGACCACATACAAACAGCTCGAATCTCTCAGTCAATCCTGCATATCTGAAAATCATATGGAAAACTAATAAACTGAAAAACAAAAATAGATGCAATATGAAATTATTCAAACAAGTCATAATTTATTCACAACTCGTCCTCCACATTTAAAAAATAAAAAAATAAAAAAATGGAAAGGACAGTTTTTTGCACCTTCTATGTGGTTTGGCTAGCGGGGATACTTCAAGCGGGTAGTCTAAAACAAAAGTGGGTTGCACTAACAGTGGTTCCACCACCAACTCAAAAACCTGAATCATAAACAATATTATGCTTATCTACTGTTATTATTTAACAAAACTATAAATATTTGAAAAAAAAAAAAAGAATGATGGCTAGATTAACCTCATTAAGCATGTGGCCGACAGATGAGCAAGCTTCGATCGAGCTCTTGATTTGATTATCACGACAAATGTCCAGGGTTTCCAAAACGACTCGTTTAGCAGTGTTAAGATCATTACCAAATTCATTGAAATCAATCCTTGTTGCTTCTTGCACTAGATTATGCATTGTCTCACGCCTCCATGGCCTCTCTAAGCTTATCTCTTTCCCCTGCAACAAACCATCAACACAAAAGAATCACTTTTCCTTTAGGAAAAACCAAAATATTTGCGTTTTTCAAGAAATCAGGTCAGAGATATACATCTTTATGTGATAAATACATTCTGCCTCGGACACTTCAGGTTATAAATCTTAAAAACACATAAAAAAAAAGGCATACCTGATAATCAAGGGCGAGTTTCCCATTAACGGCAAGAGCACAACGTGTGATTATGTCTTCTGCCATGTTCATCATGCTTTCATAGTCCGAATATGCTTCATACATCTAATTATCACACAAAGAATATAATCGGTCACTATCATTATGGAATGACTAAGTTTTTTACAGCTGAAAATTAATGTGAAAAAGGTAGGCATGTGATTTGGTGAACCGTGAACTATATCTTATCCTTGTTAATTCTCTGGAAAATAGTGAGACGGTGTTCAAGAATTCATTTTACCTCGATTGTGGTGAACTCGGGATTATGGCGAGTTGAAAGGCCTTCATTTCTGAATATTCTGCCTATCTCATACACTCTTTCAAATCCACCAACCTATTGATTGGCAATAAATATTAATGCAACAAGATGCACAAAAATGATAAGAAGAATCACTGAACTATCGATCGGCCTAGCTTCAGCTCGTGCATATTATCACTGAGGAAGCAGAACTCATGTGTAAAAACGATAAGAAAATTTAAATTACCAGCATTCTCTTCAAATGGAGCTCAGTTGCAATTCGCAGATAAAGATCTTGCCCAAGGGAGTTATGGTATGTAATGAATGGCCTAGCTTCGGCCCCACCAGCTGCACCCTAATATACAGAATTAACCAATAACTAAGACTAAAGAAATATATATACATATTCAACACGTTCTGGTGAACGCAGTCTATTGTTTCCTTATTCGACCTCAGAGATGGAAGAAATTACAAATAAAACCCAGCCAAGAAAAATAAAAAAGGAAAATGACATTGAAAGGAAAGAGAATTGTTATTAGAGCACCCACAATGCTTTGGGTCCAATCTTTCCTATGTATATAAGTCCAAGTAAAAATAGCCAAAACAATATCAATGCAAAGAGACTAGGTCTCTAGTCTCTACTTGTATCTTTTTCACTAGGTATAGTTCCTAAATGGCATGTAAGTTTTTTTAATAGACCCAAAGCATGCGGATGCTCTGAGCATAACAAACTCAAAACTGACATGATTATGAAAGAAAGAGAAATCAAACAAAAAGTGATTTTTACCCATTTATCTACAAGCAATGCTTCAAGAGGGAAAGCGACCGCTAAATTAAACACAATCCAGTAATTCATACTGGCATAAAGTCTTACGTACCTGAAGAACTGGAGTTTCAACTTCAATAAAACCAGCAGATTCTACCGTCTTCCGTATTTCTGATATAATCTACTGAAAACAGCCAAAAGTTAGCACCTCACCAGGTGCCACAGACATTTGGTGTAGAAATGGAAGGTAAGAGGAAAATGATAATAAAGGAACAAACCTTAGCTCTTTTCCTAAATACATCAGCCACCTCAGGATTCGCAATCATATCTACATACCTTCAAAAAAAGAAAGTTACTTCTAAGCAAAAGAATTGAACCAGCCATACAATCACTACAGAGAAAAGCAAGCAGATTTTGTAGCCGATTAAGTGGCTATAGAGAAAAATGTTAAAGTGAAAATTATCATAGTGATATTCCATTACTTTGTAATAAAGAAGTCATTTCTCCAAATGTTTAGTGATGAGAAACTAATCATCGTAAAGTATTTCAATGGACAATGTAGATACCTAAGCACGATATCTGCTTGTGTAGCATGCATATTGCATAGACATGAAATGAGAAAAGAGAGAGTTGAACCTTTGACGATAGCGTTTATCTACATCTGTCAGGCCATGATATTTATCGGGCAAAGGGAGTAGAGACTTTGTTAGGATTGAGAATGAAGTCACGCAAACAGATAACTCCCCTTCAAAAGAAAAGAAAAAAAGAAAAACAGCACAAAGACGATATATCACAAGATGAACAAGTTAATGAGATGTGTTCAATAAATAAAGAGAGGAAAGAATTGCACTAAGATATCAAATATAATGCCCCTTCAAAATGATAATCTCTAATCAAACAATTTATAACCCATAATCATTGCTGAATTGAACAGATTGGTGTGGCTCTGTTATAAATTGATAAATGGGTATGGGTGGAACTCATCCCAAAAGCTAGCTCAAAGGTAGAGGGTGCCCAAACCACATTAATAATAGCCAACTAATTGATGTGGGATATATATAGCTTCTAAACGTGTAGCGTGCCAAACAAAATGGGTCTCCGTTCAAAACCCAACATCGCTACCAACAAACAATCATGTGTTCTCCTATATCAGTATAAATGGATCTCGGTAGAACTCATTCCCAACTCAAAAAAACAGGGTCCAACCCATACTTATTCAAAATAATAGCCAAGTAACTAATCTATGTGAGAAAAACATAACTTCTAACACAAATAAATTGATAAAAGAACTACCATTATAATATAGTGCGTCGGTATATTTTCATACTTTTTTCCTCGACTCATGCCTAGCCCCAAAATGAATCTCAACAGTTATGCTCGCATTTTCATATCAGAACAAAAAGTTTTAAAAGCCTGGAAAAATATCTTATTACGAGGTTGTTCTTCCAGCATTCCCACTAATATTGCCAAATGACCAAACTAAATGATCAAAAAACGTTTACAGGAAGATAAGAAAAATGGCTTTATTTCAAAAATAGTTTATCTGTAAACCATTGTACACATTTGGGGTTAGGGAGATTCCTGAAAGTCTGACAATCATCATATGTACAAGCATTGATCCTGTAGTGCATCAAGACAGTAAATAACGAATGATATATTCATCTGTCGACTGTCTAACACAGTCAGATTTCAATCTTCTACATACTCCAAAGTGTACACAATTATAACACAGCTATTGAACTGGATAATCCTCTATAAAATTCTCCAGAATAAGATAGTAAGACAAAACAAGAACATATACCTTTTTCAGTGCGCTTAATTGAGCCCCTTGCCCCCAAAATATCACCTATATCAACCAGTGCCTTCAAAAGTTCGAACTGATCACTTAGCAGCCTTTCCTTCTCACAATAAAGCTAAAACAACAAAAAGAAATAACTTCACTCCTACATGCAATCAGGAAAATTGGTTCACACACAAAAGCACTAGTGAGAAAGCTACTTAAATGACAACAAAGAAAGCAAAACTTAAGAAAATAATTTAAACTAACAGAAAGAGGAACAGATGATTGCATCAAGCAGTTGCAAAAGCATTATAATATTTCAACAAAAAGACTTATAATAGGTATTAGGCTCTTCTAGTTGACAGTACTTGACCAAATAATTGTATTTCAGCCAAAAAAAACTACATATCAGCCAGACCATGAGAAGTTGAGAAGAACCCAACAGCGTAACAGGAAGGTATTGCTTAAAACTTTGTTTCTCTATCAACTAATGCAGAAACCATGCAAATGAGTTGTACAGAACCTTTGGTTTTCAAGTTATTTTTCTGATTTTGTAATTCAATATTATAAAAATAACTAAGCCAGCAACAGTTCTTCCTGTATTTTCTGTGAACCACATAAGCATATACAATCAAATTACAAGCGCTTTGTGGTTCATCAGCAGAACTTCCAAATTTTGTAGCCTTTTGAAACATGCACTAACATACATGCACACTCATTTTCTCAAGATTACGCAGTATCATGAATAAAACTGAAGCTACGATGTATGAGTAGAAGACAAAATCAACACCTACAAGCACAACTATAAGCATAGGAAAGCCGAACGCAGGTATGCCATCTCAGTGAATCACAATTTATGAATCAACAAAACATACTGAGAAGAACCTGTATCGTCCCTGAATCATCCCTCAAAGTTAGAAAAGCAAGCTTCCCAAATGCCCTTCGAGCCACAATTCTTCCAGCAATAGATACATTGTCACTCTCGCCAGTGGACTCGTCACCATTTTCTAAATCCCTGTAAATTTCTTGAAGCTGATTTGCTGTATGAGTACGTTCCCACTTGTAAGCATAGGGATCTAAACCCTTGCTCCTCAGATCTTGCACCTATATACATAAAATCAGTTTCAAATGGATGTAACCATACATCACTATCATTCAGATCAAAATAATTTGAACTTCTGATTCACTCAAAAAGTCTACTTCAACACTTAGTTTTCGATGTTAAAAAGCGGCTCCTAACAGAGTATGAGATCCTCAAAGCAAGCCCCCATCATGAAACTGCCGCTTCATATATTACATTTGTTCTCTCAGACTCACCAAGGACACTTATTTAACATAGCAATTCAGAAGCATAAAAGCATTTGCTTTTCGTAGTCTCACCAAGAAAAATTATTTTACATAACATTACAAAAGCATAAAGCTCGGTAGTACACAGCATATGGAAAATTTTCAACAACTAACACAGCATGTAAATTACAAGCGTGCATCAATCATATTGGCAACATGAATAATGTATGAAACATTTATGGAGAAAGGTCCCATTCCAATTAGAAGCATACAAATCAAAATAGTCTACATTTCTCCAAATAAGAAATTCATATAGCCAATAATCATTAGTTTCGTACAAGCGGCAAAATTAGACCTTTTTAATCCGAATGGAGCGAATAGCCTCTCTGTCGGACGTTGAAGTTGGAGAAGAGGAGGGTCTGCGATTTCGGCCACCAGGGACAACCGCGGCGGCGGAAGAAGAGCAGCGGACGGTGCAAAAGGGTCGCGATTTTGCAAAGCGAAAATTGGTTTTGGCGGGTCTGCAGAAATCGGTGAGGTGGAGAAGATGCTTCAGTCTAATAGGGTGCAGCAACCCCTCCATTGTTTGCTGCGTGCTTTGGCTTCCTCTCTTGCTGCTTCCTTGTTTTTGACTTCTCTTATCTAAAACCAGTTCGCCTCCTGCAAAAAAATCAGATTGGGTAATCCAATTATATTTGTTTTGAACATTTTTTTAATTTTAGTCCTTTTATTATTTTCCATAATTTATAGTATTCTATTGTTCAAACTAATACCTTGAAGTTGTTATAAAAACGGAAAGATAAAGAACACATTAGAAAAATTGGATATAACTTATGCTCAATCTTTCTTTCTTTCTCTTCTGAATGTGTATTTTCCATTGCATTTGCAGTGCCTTTTATAGGCAAATTCTACCGATACTATATTTCCTCCACAAAAACTTTTATCATCATAATATTACTATTTTGAAATAGTGGTAAGTACACTGTACAATACTATTCACAACACTCCCCCTTGGAATTACCACTATAAAATGTGCGTTTATGTTGTCTCGTTAAAAACCTTATCCAGAAAAACCCTGTGGGGGAAAAAAACCGAGATAAGAAAAAAAGAGTATAGCCGCACATGCTCCCCTCGAGTTATCATCTGTGCAAATCTCGAAGATGTCTCATTCCAATGTTGTGGGCGTGCTTCTGGAATGTTGTAGTTGGGAGCGCTTTTGTAAATAAATCTGTTGCATTATCACTTGATCGGATGTATTGAATCTTAATCTGTTTGTTCCTTTCAAGCTCTTCAGTATACGAGAAGAACTTCGGTGGGATATGTTTAGTTCTGTCACTCTTAATGTATCCTTCTTTGGTTTGAGCGACACATGCTGCATTGTCTTCAAATATCACCGTCGGATCTTTATTATTCGATAATCCACTGGCTTGTTGAATGTGCTGAGTCATGTTTGCCAGATGCTTTCTCTAGTTGCTTCATGAAGTGCAATGATTTCAGCATGGTTTGAAGATGTAGCAACCAGAGTTTGTTTCTGAGAACGCCAAGAAAATGCAGTTCCACCAATCGTGAATACGTAGCCAGTTTGAGATCTCGCCTTATGTGGGTCTGATAAATATCTTGCATCTGCAAAACCAATCATTTCATGTTTTTTATCATTTTAGTAAAATAATCCCAGATTGGTTGTTCCTTGGAGATAACGGAATATATGCTTGATTCCGTTCCAGTGTCTCCTCGTAGGTGACGAGTTATATCTTGCTAATAAGTTGGTAGCAAAAGATTTATCTGGTCTGGTGCAATTAGCAAGATACATAAGAGCCCCTATTGCACTCATATATGGTATCTCAGGACCAAGTATTTCTTCATTTTCTTCACAAGGTCGAAATGGATCCTTTTCAACATCCAATGTTCAGTTAACCATCGGAGTACTAAGGGGATTAGCTTTGTCCATATTGAATCGTTTTAATACTCTTTTAGTATAGTTAGATTGATGGACAAATATCCCATTTTGTACTCTCTTTATCTGTAAGTCGAGGCAATATTTGGTTTTTCCGAGATCTTTCATTTCAAATTCGCCTTTCAGAAAAGTGACTGCTTCTCGAATTTCATTTGCTGTCCCAATAATATTAAGATCATCAACATAGACAACAATTATCAAAACTCCATCATGTGATTTCTTTATAAAGACACACGGACATATTTGATCATTTAAGTATCCCCTTTTAAGCAATTGTTCACTCAAACAATTATACCACATACGCCCGGATTGTTTCAAGCCATATAATGACCTTTGCAGCTTTATTGCACATAACTCCTTAGGCTTGGATTTTAATGCTTCGGGCATTCTGATTCCTTTTGGGATTTTCATGTATATGTCGGTGTCTAATGATCCATACAAGTAAGCAGTCACAACATTCATGAGACGCATCTCAAGATTTTCATAGATAGCTAAACTGATCAAGTATCTAAAAGTAATTGCATCCATGACAGGGGAATATGTTTCATCATAATCGATCCCAGGCCTTTGGGAGAATCCATGTGTTACAAGGCGAGCTTTATATCTCGTGATCTCATTTTTCTCATTTTTTTTTTCTGATGAAAATCCATTTATATCAAATAGGTTTTATGCCTTTTGGCGCAATGGAAATAGGCCCAAAAACTTTTTGTTTATTGAGTGAATCTAACTCGGCTTAGATGGCGCCTTTCCATTTATCCCAATCATGTCTTTTCTGACATTCAGTTACAGATTTTGGTTCAGGATCCTCAACTTCATTATCAATTTCTTTTGATACCATATATGCAAATGCATCATCAATATTTATGATCTCATCACGCTTCCAAAGATTCCCATTATTTACGTAATTAATGGAAATTTCAATATTTTCATTTTTTCCCGAAATTTTCTCATCATCTTGATTCTTTTTCAAATTCGAGTTATGAATTTCTCTTTTCTTTCCAGGATTCTTATCTTTAGACCCAATTGGTCTTTCTCGTTTCAAGCGTGTCTTTGACTCATTTGGCATATTATCATTTTCTATTTCTTTTGGAATCTCAATTCGAGCAGGGGCATTTACAGCTGCCACATGTGATTTGGTCACCCTTTTTAAATCAGTAAATGCATCTGGCAGTTGATTTGCAATATTCTGCAAATGTATGATCTCTCTTCTTGCTCTCTTCGTTTGGTGGGAAGATCAAGATATGATAGTGATGATGTTCTCCATTCAATATTTCTTTCAATTGATTTTTCATTTCCGCCTAAGGGGGGAAATAATTCTTCATTAAAATGGCAATCATCAAACCGAGCTGTAAAGCCATTACCTGTTTTTGGCTCAAGGTATTTGATTATTGATGGAGATTCATATCCAACATATATTCTCAACCTTCTTTGAGGCCCCATTTTTGTACGTTGGGGTGGAGCAATTGGTACATGCATTGCACAACCAAAAACTCTTATATGTACAATATTTGGTTCTCGACCATATGCCAACTGTAATGGCGAGTATGTATGGTATGTACTTGGTCTTATTCGAATTAGACCATTCGCATGCAGAATAGCATGTCCCTATACTGAAGTGGGGAGTTTTGTCCTCATTATTAATGGTCTAGCAATAAGCTGCAATCGTTTAATTAATGATTCAACTAGACCATTTTGAGTGTGAACATGTGCCACAGGATGTTCAACATCAATTTCCCACTTCCATACAATAAACATTAAATTCTTGAGATGTAACTCACCAGCATTGTCAAGTCTGACCCTTTTGATAACATAATCTGGGAATTGAGCCCTTAATTTAATAAGTTGGGCGAGTAATTTGGCAAATGCCACATTTTGAGTGGATAACAAACTCACGTAAGACCATCTACTAGAAGCATCAATCAACACCAGAAAATATCTGAACGGACCACAAGGTGGATGAATAGGTCCACATATATCACCATGAATCCTTTCTAAAAATAATGGTGATTCATGTCCGACTTTAGTATGTGATGGTCTCACTATCAATTTCCCTTGAGAACATGAGGCACATGTCAATTCATGTGTTTGCAATATCCTCTGGTTTTTCAATGGATGGCCATTAGAATTTTCAATAATTCTTCTCATCATTATCGAGCCAGGGTGACCAAGTCGATCATGCCAAAGTTTAAACATTTCATTTGACTTTGAATTGGTTGTAGCATAAGCCTCGATTATATGAATGCGGGTGTAATATAAACCCGAAGATAAGGCGGGTAACCTCTCCAAAATACATTTATATTCCGCAATATTTGAGGTAATGCAAAGATATTCATCTCCCCCTTTATTCATTGTTTCAACTTGGTATCCGTTCATTCGGATATCTTTAAAACTCAACAAGTTTCTTATTGATTTTGGGGAGAATAACGCATCATTCAATGTAAATTTTGTACCTCCCATCATAAAAAATATTGCCTTTCCAGACACCTCAATTATTTTTGCACACCCGGATATTGTGTTCACTTTCTCTTTATTTGTTTCTAAGTGAACAAAATATTTTCTGTCTTTGAGTATAGTGTGGGTAGTGGCACAATCTTCAAGACATAAATCTCCATTTTGGTTTCGGGACTGTTCCATGATCTAAAACAAAAATGAAAAATATTATTGATCAATTTCAAAATAGATCATCAATTATTACAATCATAGTTCACAAACCATTACAATCATGCATAGAAATTTCATCAACACACAGTAAACAGATCATCAATAATTCTTGATTATTTGCAGCTCCTTCTTCAAACGCTGCATCAGCAAAATCCATTCTCAGCATATCATCGATGTTATAGTCATCCTTTGCACGTATCGGTTCACTTCCAGAAGATTCTCCCATCATAAAATTAGTTTCAATATTCTTCCCTTTTGATTTCTGGGAATCCTGGTAACTTTCAACCACGTGCCTTGGGGCTCGACAATTTCGAGTGCAATGCTCCTTTCTACCACATCGATAACATGCTTTCTCATCATTATTTTTCATTAAATTTTCTTCCCCTTTATCATGTCCAGAATTTTGCTGAAAATTTCTCCCCCTTTCATAGTTTTGGGCATCATTTTGGTCATGTCCACGATTGTATCCTCGGCCGGAATTGTATCCTAGGTGAAATTTTTGTCCTCGGCCATAACTGTGATTAGGACCATATCCACGGCCACGACCCAAGTCATATCGGTGTCCATGAGTATGACTGTTTTCATTTCCGGTTCCCTATCTGGAGATTACAACATTTATTTCAGGGACCGCAGTAGACCCCGTGGGTCTAGATTCATGATTTTTCATTAATATCTCATTGTTTGTTCAGCCAGCAACAAACAAGAAATCAGCTCAGAATATTTCTCAAAACCTTTTGCTCGATATTGTTGTTGCAAAAGTACATTGGACACATGGAACGTGGACAATGTTTTTTCTAGCATATCATAGTCAGTTACCGTTTCCCCGCATAATTTCAGCACAGAGCAAATTCGAAACATTGCTGAATTATATTTGCTCACTTTTTTAAAATCTTGGAAACGTAATGACATCCATTCATGGCGAGCCCGGGGGAGAATAACTGTTTTTTGATGATCATACCTTTCTTTCAAGGCTTTCCAAAGATTCACTGGATCTTTCACATTTAAATATTCATTTTTTAACCCCTTATTCATATGATGCCTTAGAAAAATCATTACTTTCGCTTTTTCTTGTATGGATGAATCATTTGGGGAAATTATTGTTTTTCCCAATCCCATTGCATCAAGATGAATTTCAGCATCTAGTGTCCATGAAATGTAATTTTTTCCAGTGATGTCAAGTGCCTCAAACTCGAGCTTCACCAAATTTGACATGGTAACTATAAAATACAACATCAATGCTAAGATTTAAGAAAATTACAAATACAAATTCATTATTCAAATCGATCAGAACAGCTAATAAGAAACACATTAGAAAAAGACCTAATACATAAAATATAAATTCAGCACTATGATACAACATCGTGAAAATTCCTAAAGCGTATATAATAACCAATATAATGGTAATTATAAACAATAGATCAAACATTTTTGTTTTTCTTTGGAGGAGAATATATTGTAATATTTTGGAATGTATGTTAATGTTAGTGTTATTTTTGTTATGTTTTTATTAATGTTTTTTATTATTATTTTTATATATTTTTAGTAAGTTTGTGGGATTTTGGGTAGTTTTTAGTTTTATTTAGTAACTTGTAATATTTAAGTATTTGTGTGGAATTTTGTATATTTTTTTTGTATTTTTCGAGTATTTGTAAAATAAAGGAACGGTCGAAAATCTCGGAAGAGCAGGATTTTGGAAAGTTATTGAGCATGATCACATTAATGGAAAGAGGAGCTTGTTAGCTACACACAGGAAAAAGCGGAACTCGATTTCGAGTTCGGATGAGTTCGTACGGAACCGAAGAGTAAAATCGAGCGAGTTGCCGACACCTTGGAAGTTAAAAATCCTTAGATAATTGTATTCTGGGTGAAATTTGTATTGGCATACATCATTGAATAGAGGGGTTCGTTAGCAACGCGTAGAAAAAAACGGAACTCAATTCCGAGTTCGGACGAGCCCAAAACGAGCCCGAGAAGCAGAGCTGCCCGAGACGTGCGCGAATGCGCGCGGAAAAATTCATTCTCGGATTTTGTCCGAAAATTCCAACCTTTCTCTCATTTTTCCTATCTTCTTTGACCTTTTCTTGCATTTTTCTTGGTGGTTGAATTATTGTTGAACTTTGGTTGATGTTAGTTGATGTTAGTATGCTATTTATATCTATAAATAGCAACATTATCATCAAACAAAAGGGGGAGGAAAAAGAAAAGGGAATTTTTCCATATCATTTTATCTTTCCACATTTCTATTTTTACTACATTTGTAAGTTTGAATTTGTAAGATTAAATTGTTGAAGATTGTTGAAGTTTGGACATTAAGTTTGCACTTGCTCTAGCTTGTGGATTACTAGTAAGTTTTCTTTTTATTTTATGTTTATAATGGTTTATTTACATAAGAATTTGTATGTTAAAATTACTATGAGTAACTAATTTCCTAACTAGGGTTAGGGGATAATCGTTTCGGTTTATTATCGTTTATAAGTATTTTTATTGCTCAATCTTTACAAATTTTATTAATATTATGGTTAAATGTTTGATCACCATTTTAATCTACATAATCGATTTCATAACCGAAAGGGGCGAAGTTGATAGAACTTGATTTGTTTAGAATAGACATGTTCGGAAACGTATTGTTTATGTGTTAACCGTTCCACTAATTCATTTATTTAAGTTTATTCGTATATTACGAGAGTTAGTACGGATAAACCTCTAGATGAGTAAATTAAGTGAATCGTTTAACTGAGTAATTTAATTACCGATAAATGTTAATAAAACCGGAATTGATTATCCCCAATACCCTAGACTTTTACATTTATTAAAACTTATCTTTGTCATTTTAGTTATTCTCTTTTCTTCCTTAAAACTTTATAGTTTGAAAGTATTTAACTAGTAGAACAATTTATTTGTTTGAAAGTTTTTACTAGTAGAACAACTTATAGTTTGAAAGTATTTAACTAGTAGAACAATTTATTTGTTTGAAAGTTTTTACTAGTAGAACAAATTTTAGTTTGAAAGTATTTACGAGTAAAACGATTTTATCGTTAGAAAGTATTTACTAGTAAAACGACTTTATCATTTGAAAGGTTTTCCGAGTAAAATGATAGCATTTATGTTACTTTTAATTTAGTTTAAAACCCCATTATTAAATTGAATTAGAATGTTTAGGAATATTTTCTCTTTTGTGAATTGAATAAACATACAATTTAATCCGGCTAACCTTCCTTAGAGAACGACCCGAGTCGGGTAACTCGGTTATTACTTGCCCAAAAATATTACCAACAAAATGGCGCCGTTGCCGGGGAAGGTTTAGGAATTATTTTGTGCGTCTATTCATATTTTTATTTTTTATTTTTTATTTTTTATTTTTATTTTTTATTTTTTATTTTTTATTTTTTATTTTTATTTTTATTTTTTTTTTGTTTTTTTGGTTTCGCTTCATTCGTGTGAATTATTGTTTTTGTGTTTCTCTTTGTTTTTAGTTGTATTATTATTTTCGATGTGTTTTATAGTTTGATTTTTTCTCGTTAACAGGTGCTCGTAACGCATTTTTCTTGTTTTTGCATGCGTACTAGGAGTGGCCGAGTGCTCATTCCGGAGGACAAATCCATTAACGAGGCTTTACGAGACTTGTTCGCCAATCTTTCTCTTGAACCATCGAATTCCAACAATCAAAGTGAGATGGCACATAACGAAGAGGAAGTGAACAACCCACCACGGTATCTCCTCCGTGACTTAGCCCAACCGGTGATTGGGCCGGTGACTTCATGCATCCGGCTAGGACCAGCGGCTCGGAATTACGAGCTAAAAACCATCCACTACAATCAACTTCCGTCATTTCACGGCCTTCCCAACGAAGATCCGCTCCATTTTATCCGTGAGTTTTACAACGTTCTCCAAACTTTTCCACTCCATGGGCTTAATGAAGACCAACTAAAGATGAGGTGTTTTCCCGAAACACTAAAAGACCGGGCTAAGGCTTGGTTTATGACGCTTGCTCCCGACTCTCTCACTAATTGGGAGCAAGTTTATTCAAAATTCATCGGGAGATACTATTCTCATCAAAAGACGCAAGAGCTCCGATCACAAATTGTGTCTTTTGCCCAACAACCAAATGAGCCACTACACGAGGCTTGGGAACGTTTTAAAGATCTTCAAAGGCAATGCCCGCACCACAACTTTCCACCGGCTTTGTTGATGAACAGCTTCTACGATTCTCTCCACCAAAACCTTCAATACATGGTGGATAATGCGGCCGGTGGTGACATAGGAGCGAAGACGGCCGAAGAGATGATGGACATTTTTGAGACGATGAGTACAAACTCGTCTCAAAAGAGTAGCCGAGGAAAGAAAGTGATGGTCCACGAGATAGCTCCCGGACAAGATATGATGGCTCATCAAATAGCCGAGCTCACAGAACAAATGCGGCTACTAAATGCGAGGAATGCACAACCGGTACAAACTATGGCGGTAGAACCATGCGGTACATGTGGAGTCCACGGGCACCGAGCCGAGGTGTGCCCTTCCGCTTTCGAACAAAACTTTGGGGAGCAATATGCAGATGCCAACGCTCTACAAGGATTCCAAAACCGACCAGTAAACGATCCGTACTCTAACACATACAATCCGGGATGGAGAAATCACCCTAACTTCTCGTGGTCAAACAACAACAACACCCAACAAAATTTCATTCAACAACCGAATCGCCCGAATTTCGCTCCTCAACAACTCATGAGACCAAATTACCCCCAACAACAACCGCAAAGGGGCCCTATGGGAGGGATGCAAAACCAAGGGACTGGTCCAAGCTCGGGTACTCAAGACAACAAATTGGATAAAATCCTCCAATTTATGACGAATCAAGAATCCACCATCAAGCGTATCGAGACGCAAATTGGCCAACTCGCCTCAAGAGTTGGAAATTTGGAGGCCGAATCCAATAAAGGAAAGCTCCCAAGCCAACCCGAGCAAGCAAAGGCCATTACCGTTTTAAGGAGCGGCAAAGTTGTTGACAACCAAGTCCAATTGCCCGAGATAGAGAAACCAGAAGAAATAAATCAGCCCAAGGACGATGAAGTCGAAGAAAACTCACGGGAAAATTCGGAAAAGCCGATGGAAGGTACACTTTTGCACAAGTCCTCAAATCCTTTCAAACCAAGAATCCCTTTTCCGGGCCGACTCCGGGATGAGAAGCAAGAAAAACAATTCCGGGACCTCTACAATATGCTTTCAAAAGTGAATGTAAACCTTCCACTTCTTGACGTAATCAAGAATATGCCGTCTTATGTAAAATTTTTCAAGGACTTGGTGACAAAGAAAAGAAGATTCGAAGATGGCGAGAAGGTTGTGGTGTACGAAGCGGCTAGTACCATGCATCACGACTTACCCAAGAAAGAATGTGATCCTGGGGGTTTCGTGATCAAAATAGCCCTCGGGAATGGAAAAGAAGCTTCGGGGATGCTTGACCTTGGAGCTGGGATTAACCTTATGCCGTTTTCGATATTTCAACGACTCGGTCTCGGAGACTTGAGACCAACCCGAATGTGCCTCCAACTTGCCGACCGTTCAATACGATATCCCAAAGGAGTGGTGGAAGATGTACTTGTTCGTGTGGGGAAGCTCATTATTCCCGTAGATTTTGTTATTCTTGACGTGGGAGAAGTACACGAGAATGGGAAGGATCACACTATCCTTCTCGGAAGACCATTCATGGCCACCACCAACACTCTCATTGATGTAAAGAACGGAATGCTAAACATGACTGTATTGGGCGAATCCGTATCCATTTCAGTTCGAGATGCCACATCCGCATCCTCGGTGAATTTTATTGAAGAATGTGCTTTTATGGATACAATTGATCCGTTCATCGGAGAAATGGCCCAACGAGAATGGGAGGAGAGGCATACACACGACTTCGACAATGGCTCAGAACCAACTGTTGATCTTTGTGAAACCAACCAGTCAGACATTAAACCGACACTAGAACTCAAAGAATTGCCCCGACACCTTAAGTATGTATTCCTCGATGATGCACAACAAAAGCCGGTGATCATTTTTGCCGAGCTTGCGCAAGACGAAGAGAGAGAGCTACTTGAAGTACTTCGGAAAAATCAAAAGGCCATCGGATGGAGCCTCGGAGATCTTAAAGGCATTAGTCCCTCCACATGTATGCACCGAATTGTATTGGAAGACGGTGCTAAGCCATTTCGGGATAGCCAACGGCGGCTTAATCCGAATATGATGGAAGTTGTTAAGAAGGAGGTGTTAAAGCTCTATTCTGAGGGGCTTATATTTCCGGTGGCCGATAGCGAATGGGTGAGCCCTATCCATGTGGTACCAAAGAAAGGCGGTATCACTGTTATTGAGAATGAGAAGAAAGAGATGATTCCGACCCGTATCACTACGGGATGGCGGATGTGTATCGACTATCGGCGACTCAATGCCGTGACGAAGAAGGACCATTTTCCATTGCCTTTCATTGATCAAATCCTCGACCGCCTATCAGGACATCAATACTACTGCTTTCTTGATGGTCTTTCTGGCTACTACCAAGTAGCTATTGCTCCCGAGGATCAGCCCAAGACCACGTTCACATGCCCGTTCGGAACCTTTGCCTTTAGACGGATGCCTTTTGGACTTTGCAACGCACCCGGAACCTTCCAAAGGTGCATGTTTTCTATCTTCTCCGACATGCTCGAGGACTTCCTCCAGGTATTTATGGACGATTTTTCTATCTTTGGTGATTCTTTTTCTCTTTGTCTCCGGAACTTATCTCGAGTTCTTGAGCGTTGCATTGAGTCTAATTTGACTTTAAGTTGGGAAAAAAGTCATTTTATGGTAAAAAGTGGAGTCGTTTTGGGACACGTTGTTTCTAGTCGAGGGATTGAAGTCGACAAAGCCAAGGTCGATGTGATTGAAAAACTTCCCCCTCCAGTAAATGTTAAAGGTATAAGAAGTTTTTTGGGTCATGCGGGTTTCTATAGGCGTTTTATAAAAGATTTTTCAAAAATTAGCCAACCCTTGTGTCGCTTGCTTGCTAATGATGTGTCGTTTGTCTTTGATAGTGCATGTTTAGATGCTTTTGAAAAATTGAAAAATAAGCTTGTGACAGCACCTATTGTGATTGCACCGGATTGGTCGCTACCTTTTGAAATAATGTGTGATGCGTCGAATCTTGCGGTTGGAGCTGTTTTAGGTCAACGAGTTGATAAATTACTTCGAGTGATTTATTATGCTAGCTTGACTTTAAACGGCGCCCAATTAAATTACACGACAACCGAAAAAGAACTCCTTGCCGTGATTTTCTCTCTTGAAAAATTTAGATCTTACATTTTGGGATCTAAAGTAATTGTGCATTCTGATCATGCGGCACTAAGGTATCTTTTGAGCAAGACTCAATCGAAACCGAGACTTATTCGGTGGATTTTGCTTTTACAAGAATTTGACGTTGAAATCCGTGATAGAAAGGGTTGTGAGAATGTTGTAGCGGATCACTTGTCTCGTATCATTCCGTCCGATTCTTCACTAGCATTGCATGAGCATTATAGAATTAATGATGATTTTCCATATGAGCAATTGAATAAAGTGTCGAATTATCCATGGTATGCGGACATAGTGAATTATTTGTCCGATGGTGTTCTGCTGGCTAACCTCTCTTTTCAAGAGAGGAAACGATTTGTTGCTTTGTGCAGGAACTATTTCTGGGATGACCCGTTTCTTTACAAGATAGGCAAGGATGAGGTGCTACGAAGGTGTGTTCCCGAGGAAGAGCAATCGGATGTACTTACCTTTTGCCACGAGCTTCATTGTGGAGGTCATTTTCAAGGACGAAAGACTGCCTTTAAAGTCCTCCAATCGGGTTTGTTTTGGCCTACTCTTTTCCGCGATGCTTATAATTTTTGTAAAACTTGCGACCGTTGTCAAAGGATTGGGAATATCGGTTCCCGAAATGAAATGCCTCTAGTTAACAATTTACAAGTTGAAATCTTTGATGTTTGGGGCATTGATTTTATGGGACCGTTTCCTAAATCCTTTGGTTTCGAGTATATCTTGCTTGCCGTTGATTATGTGTCTAAGTGGGTCGAGGCTATCCCCACCAAGACATGCGATGCTAATGTTGTCGTTAAGTTTTTGCAAAGTAACATTTTGAGTAGGTTTGGATTCCCAAGAGCTATCGTGAGTGACGGAGGCAAACATTTTTGCAACCGTGTATTTGCGAAATTGATGAAAAAATACGCCATATCACACAAAGTTGCGACACCA
The DNA here is from genome assembly GCA_008636005.1 of Striga asiatica. Taxonomy (NCBI): domain Eukaryota; kingdom Viridiplantae; phylum Streptophyta; class Magnoliopsida; order Lamiales; family Orobanchaceae; genus Striga; species Striga asiatica. The sequence goes on along the minus strand of BKCP01009403.1, from coordinate 1,550,825 downwards.
TACCATCCTCAGACATCCGGCCAAGCAGAGACGAGCAACAAGCAAATCAAGACTATTCTCGAGAAAACGGTGAATTCGTCCCGGAAGGATTGGTCCCGGCGACTCGATGATGCGCTGTGGGCTCAACGGACTGCATACAAAGGGGTGTTGGGAATGAGTCCTTTTCGGCTCGTTTACGGAAAGGCGTGCCACCTCCCGGTTGAGATCGAACACAAAGCATTTTGGGCGATAAAGAAGATGAACTTTGACCTTGATACCTCCGGAAAAGAACGACTGTTGCAGCTCTCGGAACTTGAGGAATTGAGGAACGAGGCATATGAGAATTCGAAGATTTACAAGGACAAGGTCAAACGACTACACGACGCTCGCATTGTTCGAAAGGAATTAGCACCGGGTATGCAAGTTCTACTTTTTAACTCCCGACTTCGTCTATTTCCGGGAAAACTTAAGTCCCGGTGGAGTGGCCCGTTTATTATCGATGAAGTCCTATCTTTCGGAGCAGTTCGACTCCGAAATTCATCTACCGGTGAGTTATTTGTTGTCAACGGACAAAGGATAAAGCCATATATTGGAGGAGAAATCGGGAAGAAGCATGTCGAGACCGTCAATCTCGGCGAACCACAGTACGATTGATCGTTACAATGCCGAGCTCTAGGCAATAAACCGAGCACTTTTGTATATATTATTATAAAAAAAAAAAAAATTAGATCCCGAATCATCGTGATGTGTTGAAGAAAATACCGGCCCATGCACGATTCTTCAAGAAAGTTGCCACGAACAAGAAAAGGTCCGACAGTGACGGGGATGTGATAATCTGTGAGGCAGAGAGTGTTTTGCATCATCTCTTGCCAAAGAAAGAAATAGATCCTGGAGGCTTCGTGATCAACATTGCCTTCGGGAATGAGAAAGAGGCTTTGGGAATGCTCGATCTTGGAGCAGGCATAAATCTCATGCCACTATTTGTTTATCGACAGTTCGAGCTTAAGGGTTTGAAGCCTACATCCATCCTCCACCAGAACAACCCGACGCACAGTTATTTATCACTGTGCTTAGTACGTTTTTCTTTCTTTTTCTCTTTTATTTTGTACAATTTGTTTTAGTCGGTTAGTTATACTCTCTTGCACCGCGAATCGACAATGGGGACATTGTATGATTTTAAGTGTGGGGGAGTTTTACGTGAATATGTGGTTAACCATGTTTTCACGTAAGCACGAAAAAAAAAAAAAAAAAAGGAAAAAAATATATATATATAAAAAAAAAAAATTAAAAAAAAAAATTGTTTGAATTGTTTTGTTTAAGTTTTTATCTTTGTTCGGGACGAAAAAAGAATTAAGTGTGGGGGAGTTGTTAGTGTTATTTTTGTTATGTTTTTATTAATGTTTTTTATTATTATTTTTATGTATTTTTAGTAAGTTTGTGGGATTTTGGGTAGTTTTTAGTTTTATTTAGTAATTTGTAATATTTAAATATTTGTGTGGAATTTTGTATATTTTTCTTGTATTTTTCGAGTATTTGTAAAATAAAGGAACGGTCGAAAATCTTGGAAGAGCAGGATTTTGGAAAGTTATTGAGCATGATCACATTAATGGAAAGAGAAGCTTGTTAGCTACACACAGGAAAAAGCGGAACTCGATTTCGAGTTCGGATGAGTTCGTACGGAACCGAAGAGTAAAATCGAGCGAGTTGCCGACACCTTGGAAGTTAAAAATCCTTAGATAATTTTATTCTGGGTGAAATTTGTATTGGCATACATCATTGAATAGAGGGGTTCGTTAGCAACACGTAGAAAAAAACGGAACTCAATTCCAAGTTCGGACGAGCCCAAAACGAGCCCGAGAAGCAGAGCTGCCCGAGACGTGCGCGAATGCGCGCGGAAAAATTCATTCTCGGATTTTGTCCAAAAATTCCAACCTTTCTCTCATTTTTCCTATCTTCTTTCACCTTTTCTTGCATTTTTCTTGGTGGTTGAATTATTGTTGAACTTTGGTTGATGTTAGTTGATGTTAGTATGCTATTTATATCTATAAATAGCAACATTATCATCAAACAAAAGGGAGGAAAAAGAAAAGGGAATTTTTCCATATCATTTTATCTTTCCACATTTCTATTTTTACTACATTTGTAAGTTTGAATTTGTAAGATTAAATTGTTGAAGATTGTTGAAGTTTGGACATTAAGTTTGCATTTGCTCTAGCTTGTGGATTATTAGTAAGTTTTCTTTTTATTTTATGTTTATAATGGTTTATTTACATAAGAATTTGTATGTTAAAATTACTATGAGTAACTAATTTCCTAACTAGGGTTAGGGGATAATCGTTTCGGTTTATTATCGTTTATAAGTATTTTTATTGCTCAATCTTTACAAATTTTATTAATATTATGGTTAAATGTTTGATCACCATTTTAATCTACATAATCGATTTCATAACCGAAAGGGGCGAAGTTGATAGAACTTGATTTGTTTAGAATAGACATGTTCGGAAACGTATTGTTTATGTGTTAACCGTTCCACTAATTCATTTATTTAAGTTTATTCGTATATTACGAGAGTTAGTACGGATAAACCTCTAGATGAGTAAATTAAGTGAATCGTTTAACTGAGTAATTTAATTACCGATAAATGTTAATAAAACCGGAATTGATTATCCCCAATACCCTAGACTTTTACATTTATTAAAACTTATCTTTGTCATTTTAGTTATTCTCTTTTCTTCCTTAAAACTTTATAGTTTGAAAGTATTTAACTAGTAGAACAATTTATTTGTTTGAAAGTTTTTACTAGTAGAACAAATTTTAGTTTGAAAGTATTTACGAGTAAAACGATTTTATCGTTAGAAAGTATTTACTAGTAAAACGACTTTATCATTTGAAAGGTTTTCCGAGTAAAATGATAGCATTTATGTTACTTTTAATTTAATTTAAAACCCCATTATTAAATTGAATTAGAATGTTTAGGAATATTTTCTCTTTAGTGAATTGAATAAACATACAATTTAATCCGGCTAACCTTCCTTAGAGAACGACCCGAGTCGGGTAACTCGGTTATTACTTGCCCAAAAATATTACCAACAGTTAACATATGAAGTATAGTGTTATATATAGAGATTGATAAATAGCCGTTGGAAAAAAGAGCCGTTAAGTAGCCGTTGGGATCATATTATTGATATAATATTTGTTAATTATACCATTCATGAAAATTTAATTAATCATGCATATCAACTTAAAAATATTCCGGATTACTAGGTAATCATTTTAGTGAATACAAGTACAAAACAGATAAAAATGTCACTCCACATTACTCGATAAACCTTTCGGTGGGTACAAGAATAAGCAGTTATAAATTTCACGCCACATTACTGGATAAACCATTTTGCGGGTGTGAAGTACAAGTAATAATATTATATATTTTTAATTATAACATGAAGTCATTTTTTTTAATCATTAGTCATCCATAAGTAAATTTGATAATATCATCTTACCACATATTATTGACTATGGCAGATCCGTACTTGCCAATAATAATGGCAATATATAAAATTAGTATAATGTTATATTTAGTTTATTCATACTACATATTCTTGACTATGGCAGAGTCGTACTTGTAAAAAATAATGGTAATATATAGAGTAGTAAAATATACTGATTTTATGTAATGTATATACATATTAGTATATTCCTACCTTTCGGACCGGGTAGAGCGCTCGTGCTGATAACGTGTTATAAAAACGGAAAGATAAAGAACACAATAGAAAAACTAGATATAACTTATACTCAATCTTTCTTTCTTTCTCTTCTGAATGTGCATTTTCCATTGCGTTTGCAGTGCCTTTTATAGGAAAATTCTACCGACACTAGTTACAACTTCCTCCACAAAAACTTTTATCATCATCACATTACTATTTTGAAATAGTGGTGAGTCCACTGTATACTACTATTCACAACAGAAGTATATTATTTTGAAGTTTGCATAGTTTAACAATTTTTAAGTACAATATTTAATAAGTTATCAATTAATTTATTACTTTTAATCATATATATATACATATATGTGTGTGTGTGCTTATTAATATTATGGTTTTATTTTTTAAGTGAGTGCTTCAGACTGTCTTTTTGTTTGTAGGAAATCTTATATTATAGGATATAATCCGTGTGCATTTAAATTAGTTTGTTTGTTTTCTCTAATTGCTTCTTTAAATTAGTTGTGGATATTTACTTGATTTTAGTTTTCATATAATCTTAATTTGTAGGTCTTTTATATCTAGCTCATTGTATTTCTCTCTATAAATAATAGATGTCATTCAACAACACCAAACAAGATCGTGTTCGCGTGAGAACTATTTTCTGTTTAGAAGAAACTATAAAAACAAAGTAAACAAAAAAAAAAAAAGATAAAGATAAATAATTATGGCAAGTACATGACCACATATGTAGAACAAAACTTTATCTTTCTCACCCACAACTAGTAAATAAGTCGGGAAAGTTAGTGATTACCAAGTAACACATCTAATGAACCTGATGAGAACGAGGCTCGTATACTAAAGAATGCGTACAATAAAGCTCGACGAAACAAGAGCAAAGGAGCTGTATGTATTGGAGGCTGCTGAACCAAGTGTGCAGGAATGAATATGATAATTATTATAATATTAGGACTGTTTATGTTTATTTTCCTTTTATTTGGGTTACTTTGCAAATTGTTGTTTCTGTTTTTCATTTTAGGATTGACAGTTTATTTATTACGGTTGTGAGGTTATTGATGGGATGATAATGAAATATGATTAACTGCTAATTTTTAGCAAATCTCTCTGTAAAACCGACGGCCAAATAGTGCGGATTTTGTACAATTCAGATATTCGACGCACGATTCTCATCAAATTGGTGCTTTCATTGAGAGAATTAATCGTGCGTTACGATGTCAAATCGAGAGAGAGAGACAAACCAAAATTTTCATTTTCCACTTTCAATGGTGTTGATCCCATTACCTGGTTGAGTAGAGTAAATCAGTACTTTACCATCCAAGAAATCCATTGAACTGAAAAGGTAAAATACACAACATATTATTTAGAGGGCGAGGCTAGTTTGTGGTGGCAATGGTTGAATCAGACGTATAAGAAGCAGAACAAAACAGTTAGATGGAAGTGATTTCAGAAGGAGATGATGGTACGGTTTGGACCAACATAATATTTTGATCATGATGAAGCTTTATCTCATATCAAGCAAATGGCACATTACGTGAGTACCAAAGGAAATTTGAAAGAATCGCTACCCATGTTTATGATTGGCCTGAAGGAGCACTTATTGGCAGTGTTCTAGAAGTCGTTAGGCGCTCGACCAGCGCCTAGCGCCTAGGCGGGGCCTAGAAATCGAGATTAAATACCTTCTTTTTTTTATTTATTTTCACTACCTACAAAATAAAACTATCTCAACTTATAATAAATCAACACACCCAAGTCCAAATAATAATATTAGTATATTATAAAGAAAACATGATTACAAAATAATGTAGTTAGTATTTAAAAAATAATTAAAAAAAAATGAAAAATTTCCATCGAGCCCGCCTAGGAGCGCCTAGGTGGTGCCTAGGTCCGCCTAGGCCCACCAAGCCGCCTGGCCGACAAGCCCGCCTAGGAGCGCCTAGCCGTCTGGCCTCCGCCGATTTACGCAAATCGGAGGCGGCCGGGCAGCGCCTAGCGCCTAGGCTGACTTTTAGAACAGAGCTCATTGGGCCCCGTTTGTCGGGGGACTTAAATCTGATCTTGCCACTGAGGTGCGTATAAATCGTCTAAAAACGTTGAGGGATGCGGTTGAGGTTGCACGGTTGAAATATGATAATTCGCAAGCAGCGCGGCGACTGAATATGATTGATTTTAGAAAAACAGGGGTCGTTGGTACAGAACAAAGAGCTGGAGATATGAGTTCTGGTTCAAGCTACTATTTAAGTATTCGACAAATTCCACTAGGGGTAAAACGACTGAGTTGGGATGAAATGCAGAAAAAGCGCGAAAAGGGACTTTGTTTTAATTGCAACGAAAGGTTCACGCCAGGCCATAAGTGCAAGACTAAACAAGTATTCTTTATTGAACCCGTAGAATCAGAGGAAGAATAAGAACCAATATACGACACCGATAATCAAGATGAAGGAGCAGAAATCTCTGTTCATGTCATAGCAAGTATTCATGGCCCTAAAACAATGAAAATACCAGCATGGTTGCATGACAGACGAATTATAGTATTGATTGATAATGGTTCGTCACATAATTTCATCAATACTGTTGTGGCTAAAAGTTAAATTTGTCGGTGTCAACTGTTGAAACCTTTGACGTTAGAGTAGCCAGTGGTGAAAGAATTAAATGTGGAGAACTCTACAAAAATGTACCAATTAAATTCCAAGGAGTTTTGATAAATACCGATTTGTTTGCGTTACCGTTGGTTGGTCTTGACGTGGTTTTGGGCGTGCAATGGCTAGAGAAACTTGGGCCAATTATGCCTGATTATAGTAAGGGAACAATGGAATTTTCTTGGGGAGATGGCTAAGTGAAATTAGTGACAGGAGCGGGAGAAACTTCTAAGGAAGTCAATTTGCATCATATTGAAAATATGTGGCGAAATGGAGGTTGTTGTTTCACCATGAGAGTTGAAAGAAGGGAAAACTATAATACTAATGAAAGTGGGGTTGAAGAAGAGAATCCATAAATAATAAAAATATTGGATGACTTTGTTGTAGTATTGAATGAACCAGTTGGTCGTCCTCCTAAACGCCACTATGATCATGTGATTCCAATTCATAATGAGCAACAACCAGTACATGTTCATCCATATAGGTATGCCCATTTCCAAAAATCTGAAATTGAGAAACATGTGCGAGAGATGTTGGAAAAAGGAACCATCAGGCATAGCACGAGCGCATTCTCGTCGTCACTGTTACTAGTGCAAAAAAAAGACGACACTTGGCGGTTTTGTACTGATTATAGAGCTCTAAATTCAGCAACTATAAAAGACCGTTTTTCAATTCCTACCATCGATGATATTCTCGATGAACTTGGAGGGTCAACATTCTTCTCAAAATTTGATTTACGTGCAAGATATCATCAAATCAGAGACGGCTTGCAGAACAAGATATTCTTCTCAAAATTTGAATAACTTGCAGAACAAGATATTCATAAGACGGCTTTCCGTACCCATCAAGGGCACTATGAATATTTAGTTATGCCATTCGGATTGTGTAACGCCCAGCTACCTTCCAGTTTGCAATGCATTCCATCTTTCAAACACATTTGAGAAAATTTGTTTTGGTCTTCTTTGACGATATACTCATTTATTCAAAATCTTGGCAGGAGCATCTTGAACATCTCACGATTGTTATGAGTATTTTGCTAGAAAATCAGTTTTTCGTCAAGAGAAGTAAGTGTTTGTTCGCTAAGACCTCTGTGTAGTATTTGGGCCATATCATTTCGGTTGATGGGGTTCGAGTTGATGATAAAAAAAATTGAGGCAATGAGAAGTTGGCCGAAGCCTTGAAATCTGACTGAACTTCGTGGGTTCCTCGGTTTAACTGGATATTATCGTAAGTTTGTAAAAGATTATGGATCCATTGCAAGAGCATTAACTGAAATGACCAAGAAAGATGCTTTCAAGTGGAGTGAGAGTAGTGTGGCTGCCTTCGAACAACTGAAGAAGGTGATGTGCGAAACACCAGTCCTCGCGATGCCGCAATTTGATGTGTTATTTGAAGTTCATACCGACGCCGGCGATGTTGGAATTGGCGCTGTATTAGTGCAAAAAGGGAAACCACTTGCTTACTTTAGCAAGGCTTTAGGAATTTCTCGCATTAGTTGGTCGGCATATGTTAAGGAGATGATGGTTGTAGTAGAAGCGGTAAGAGTATGGCGAGCTTATCTGCTCGGAAAGCGTTTTTGCATTGTGAAAGGTCAACAACCATTGAACATTTGCTAGAGAAATGAATTTTCACTCTAGAACAACAAAAATTTGTTGCGAAATTGATGGGATTCAATTTTGAAATCGTTTATAGGCCGGGAAGGCAGAATCACATAGCAGATGCACTTTCACGTCGCTCTAATGCGGCTGAATTGTTGAACTTAGAACAAGCTATTTCTGGACCAGCTTGGAAAATATGGGATGAAATTCGCACAACAGTGAAAATTGATACTAAAACCGCAGAAATTCGAAAACAAATAGAGGAGAAAGTGGAGACAGAAGATGATTTTGAGTTCAGTGAAGGCTTGTTATTTTTTCGTGGCCGCATTTGGGTACCTGATGTAAATGAATTACGAATCTACGTAATTAAACACTTCCACGATTATTGTTTGGGAGTTCATTCTGGTATTTACAGAACTTGGGCTAGAATTTCAAATACCTTTATATGGCCTGGACTTAAAAATGAGGTAAAAAAATATGTTGTGCATTGTGACATTTGTCAAAGGGTAAAATCAGATTCGAGGAAACCAAGCGGATTATTACAGCCACTTCCCGTACCTTAGCGCACTTGGGAGGATATTTCCATAGACTTTATTGAAGGTTTGCCTACTTCCGATGGTTTTAATGGAATATTTGTTGTTGTTGATCGCTTAACAAAATATGCTCATTTTATTCCCTTGGTTCATCCTTACACTGCCAAATCCATAGCTCGTTTGTTTGTGGATAATGTTGTTCGCTTGCATGGAATACCACGTTCCATTGTTTCAGACAGGGACAAAGTGTTTACAAGTAATTTTTGGAAAGAATTATTTCAGATGCAGCATACTGTATTGGCCATGAGTTCGTCTTATCACCCACAGACTGATGGACAAACAAAGGTAACTAATCGAACTTTAGAGCAATATTTGCGTTGTTTCGTTCATTTACAGCCACGCAAGTGGGCGAGTTTTATATCATGGGCGGAGTATTGGTACAATACAACCTACCATGCATCTACAAAATACTCACCATATGGGCGATCACCTCCTACATTGGCAAGTTATCAAGTCGGGCTATCTCCAAATGCGGAAGTGGATAGAGAATTATTTGAGCGTGATTTATTATTGCGTGAGCTAAAGGAGAATTTGGCAACCTCTATTAATTGAATGAAAAACCAATATTACCGCAAGCATAAGGATAAGGAATTTAATCCAGGCGATTTGGTTTTTTTGAAACTTAGACCTCACCGCCAAAAAACCATTTCTCAGAAAGCCTTCAGTAAGTTGGGAAGCAAATATTATGGACCTTTTTGTGTGTTAGCAAAGGTTGGGAAAGTAGCATATAAGTTGGATCTTCCTACAGATGCACACATACATCCTGTCGTACATATTTCTCAATTAAAACGTTGGATTGGGGATGGGAACGTGGTACCAAACAGATTGCCGGTTGTTAATGAGGTAGGTCAATTAATTATTCGGCCACGGAAAGCAGTCGAATATCGCCGAATTAAACGAGCTGGCAGGTCTCTTTGGTATTAGAATGGGAAGATTTGCCGAGTGAAGAAGCTACGTGGGAAAATCTTGATGATATGCGTTTACAGTTTCTCGATTTCGCCCTTGAGGACAAGGTCGTTCTTGAAGGGGACGGGAATGATGAGAACGAGGCTCGTATACTAAAGAATGCGTACAATAAAGCTCGACGAAACAAGAACAAGGGAGCTGTATGTATTGAAGGCTGTTGAACCAAGTGTGCAGGAGTGAATATGATAATTATTATAATGTTAGGACTATTTATGTTTATTTTCCTTTTATTTGGGTTACTTTGCAAATTGTTGTTTTTGTTTTTCATTTTAGGATTGACTGTTTATTTATTACGGTTGTAAGGCTTTTGATGGGATAATAATGAAATATGGTTAACTGCTAACTTTTAGCAAATCTCTCTGTAAAACCGACGGCCAAATAATGCAGGTTTTATACAATTTAGATATTCGACGCACGATTCTCATTAGAACCTTGAAACATGGGCCATATACTCTACCATGAAAAAAATGGCAATTAGACATATTGTTGAAAATATCGGTCACAAAAGGCATGCATTGGACATGATATGCAATTTATGTATTTATGAAAATATCAGTAAAAAAAGGTATGCACTAGACACAATATGCAATTTATGTATATATGAGCCAGCCAATCATACTACCATATATCCCAATCATCCTCGTCATCATCACAAGTATGGCCTTCAGAAGCTTCATCATATTCTTCTAGTGTGTAATCTTCTTCTTCTTTGTCATCATGATCAACCAGCAAAGGTACCCCTTCATCTTCCTCAACAGTTGCTGGTGGGATATCAGTCCTATGCCACTCAACATAATCATTAGGACAATTAAATGTGTTAGCCATTTGATGTGATTCATGTTCTTGGATGGACACTTAAAAAATTATACAATCATCATCTTGTTTTTCAAGCACATTCCACGAGCTTATTGCTTTTGCCTCAATTACAACTTTCCAGTCTTTTCCTAATTTTATATCATCAACATAGAACACCTGTTGTGCTTGAGATGCTAATACAAAAGGTTCGTTCGTCTTCCATGGCTTTGACGTGTTAATGCTCGTATAGTTAAACTTGTCTTTTTGGATAGACTTACCTTCGTACCAATCACACTTAAATACCACCACTTGATGGTTTCCTAAAAAATCCAACTGAGTTATATCTGTCAACACACCATAGTAATCTCGAATTTCAGATTGCTCTTCCACCTTTACAACCACACCACTATTTTGGGTTTTTCTATTCATTTTTTGATTTTTTTATGTGAAACCGCAACCTATTTACATTGCACGCCTTATAATGAGTAACTCGCCTATCAGGACCATATGCCATGTGCACCAAATTCTCGTACAAGTAGCATTTCTTCTTCAGATGGCAATTCAATCTATATAGTATTCAAATTATTTAAATTATGAAAACTTGAACAATTATGCTATAATATATACAAATAGAAAGACTTACTCGTTTTTCAAAGCATTTCATGAAAGATTTCTTATGCTCCTTCTCCACTGTTGATGGACGAATCCGATCAACGGTTAAAATAAATAATATTGGGAATGGAAAGATGAGGTAAGAGAAAAATGCTAAGGAAATGGGAATTTCTTATATAATTACGAGTTCGGCCTTTGTGGACGAGGTCGGCCTTTTTATTACAATTGCTTATTACAGGAATTTATTACAATTCTTAGAGAGAGAAAGTAGAGAGAGGGCTGAGTTAGTTGAGATTCAACAACCCAAAAATATATGAAGTGGAGTTCTATTTATAGTGCTCTTAAATGTGGCACTGTTCAGATACTGTTCATCAGTCTTGTCGCACAGTATTTTTGCAGAGCAGTCCGGCGTCTTCCTGACAGATATTAATGCGATTTGAGGTTTCCTTAATTATTGTCTGTCAGGCATTTAATGCACACATGGGAGACATTTAATGCTGGCAGGCTTAATGTCTTGGCTAAGGGCTATAGGGTGACAGGCTATGATGGCTCGTCCAATCGCCAATGATTAACCTCCAAGTGGCCGTATTATATTAATAACGAGCCTCGCACTGGTCTCCAGGAGGGCCGTGCTGAAGTATTGGGTCGGCTTTCGAGCTGGTAGCCTTCTCCCGGTCTTTAGGATCATCATTTCAGGCCGTTACCTTCCCATATCGGCACCGGTGCTCCAGCGGTACATGAGCCGACCTTGAGAATGGGACTTCGCAGACACGGCGGTCATTTCTGTTTGACATTTAACCCGACACTTTCTCTTTAGACCGGGCTACCGGCCCGGCTTTTGGGATTATTTTTATCCGGTCCCCTGTGGGCTAACTCGGATATCAACACCCACATTTCGACAACCATTGCTTTCTACCACTTAATTGTGTTCACTAAAAGAAAAAATCTAAATAAGGTGCTAATTTTACTTTTCAAGATACTAGTTACAAAATAAATAAAAACTCGAGGTATATAAATCGTTATTGCATGAAATATACTCTGTACCTAAGTAAAAAAAAAGTTAAATCTCATTCAATCCCTTCATTTTACATATGACACACGGATTTAATATACGAAAATATATATCTATCAAATGAAGAATCGAATGATCTGAACGAATATATCTACCTGATAATGTATATGTGCACTTGTTTCCTGGCACTATAGGATACATCCAACGATAATGTATTGGCTTTCCAAGTTTTGTCTCTCGTGGTAAATGGATAGACAAATGTACCATAACATCAAAGAAAGCTGGAGGAAATATCCTTTCTAACTTGCATAGGGCCAGAGAATTTTTTTTTTTTTTTTGAGGGGAGGGGTCCGAGCAATTTGATTTTCAAGATATTCCAAGTAAGATATCTTTAACGAGTTTGAGCATATTTTTTTGAATATACTGCTAAGATCACTAATGCTTCACATGCATCATTATTTAACAACCCACAAACCGAAAGAGGTAGCAATTATTGCAAGATAATGTGACAATCATGAGTTTTCATACCTGTGATCTGACACTCTGTCATGTTTACACGCTTTGACAAACTTGCAGCATACGAATCTGGGTACTTCACATAAGCAAAATATGCACACATCTTTCTTTTTTCGGCTTTGGACAATGTATAGCATGCAAGTGGCATCAAATAAGAATTTTCCACCAACTTTGGATGTAGTTGTTGCCTTATGCCCAATTCTTGTAAAGCTAATCTAGCTTTAATATTATCCTTCGTCTTACCATCAATGTTTAGTAACATGTCAAGAACATTATCACAAACATTTTTTTTTTCTGTGTGCATAGCATCTAAGTTATGTTGTAGTCCAAGTGTTCTCCAATATGGTAGTTGAAAAAAAATGATAGATTTTTTCCAATTGAGTTCCTCGTCGCACTTTCTCTTCTTTGGTTGAGTCTTTCCGAATGTTACTGGCTGGACCCCTCCCCGTCAAAGGAACTGGCTTATTACTTAATTCTCTTACAATTGAAAGTACTTTTAAGTTTCCGCCATTTATGATCATGTGGCGAAAATCGGCGTCCCATTTTTCAACAAAGAACTACATGCTTCCTTATTGCAAACTGGACATACCAAATATCCTTTCGTGCTCCATCCTAATACCATTGCATATGCAAAAAAGTCATTTATGGTCCACAACAATGTTGCACGAAGGTTGAATTTTTTCTCGGTGTAGGCATCATAAGTATTAATACCACTATCCCATAATTATTTCAATTCATCCATTAGAGGCTCCAGAAAAGCATTGACATCATTTCCAGGAGATGATGGACCAAGAATATGCATTGGCAAAATGAAAAAAGGAGCCTTCAAACACTTCCTTGGTGGCAGGTTATATGGCAAAAGAATCACCGGCCACGTGCTATATGATGAGCTCATATGTGAAAAAGGGTTAAAACCATTAGTAGCCAACCCAAGTCTAACTTTTTACGAGGATCTTCTGAAAATGATTCGTATCTTTTGTCAAATTCTTTCCATTCTTGAGCATCATCCGGGTGCCTCAAAACATCATCATCAATTCTTTTTTCCCTGTGCCACCTCATGTCTTGTGTCGTTTTCTTGGATATAAATACTTTTTGCAATCTTGGCTTTAATGGAAAATAGCGTAAATTTATTTGAGGAATCTTCTTATGCCTTTTCTCTCCATTGTTATCATTACTATCCAAATTAGATTTATAACGCGGAACTGCACACTTTGGGCAATTTTCTCTAGATTCGTACTCCTTTCTCTACAGCACACAATAATTTACACATGCATTGATTTTTGGGTAATTCAAGTCAAGATCTTGAATGATTTTTTTTGCGTCATAATATGAGCAAGGGAGTGTCTCGCCATTGGGGAGTGCCTTATTTAACACTTCTAGCAACATAGAAAAGGATTTGTTGCTCCAACTGTTGAGAACTTTCAAGTGCATAAGAGTTACTACAAATGACAATTTGGTGAAACTCTCATATCCTGGATATAATTCTTTATCGATATCTCTCAGTAGCCACATAAACATATATGATTCCCATTGTGGCACTGAATTTTCGTCTCTCGTTGATGAATCTTCCACTCTCCAAACTTTTTTGTCGTCGCTGCATACTAATCCTCCAGTAAAGTTTGCATATCATCGTGATCATTCTTATTTCCAGTCATTTCATTGATCTCACATTCTTTATTGTCTTCTAGTTGATCAGAATCCAATTCCTCATTACTACAATCATCAATTTCCTCACCGTGAAGCATCCATGTGATATAACTCTGAAGTATCCCATACTCCAATAAATCATCTTCGACATCATCTTCACTTCGCAGGCACACATTATTACATTTTTTACAAGGGCACCTGATCTTATCCGAGTCCTGTTTTAAATAATATGCAAAATCCAAGAATTCCTTAACTCTGTCTTGATATTTCGGGAGTCTCCTATCCGCAAGAAACATCCAGCTTTTGTCCATTTGGATTGATGCAGATGAAACACAGTCATTCTTCTTAAATTACAATAGTAATATTGAGACTCATAACTGCGACCTTCTTTAACACATTTCATCAAACACTTTGTAGGCAACTTCAGTTGGTATATATTCCAACAAATGTTATTATATCTACTGCCAAGATTATCCAACAATTTGTATAGGACTTACCAAATAGAAATTTAACTATGCTTCAACCACTCACAAAGTGTGATTCCTCCTTTGTCACCGTGTGTAGAAGTAAAAGTGGGGTTGATAAAAGTGTTGTAATGTCTTTTGCCTTTGTCTATCCTAATAAACACGAGACAACCTGATAGTGGAAACAAAGCATTGGGTGATCTTAGTTTTCAAATAGGTGATTATTTGGATGTGAGTTTAGCCAATGTATTTTTTCTTTTTTACTGTGATATTCGGAAATGGGCCGATATGACCAAAAATTGTTCATGTATGTAAATGGTTGTCTCTTTTAGATTGCCTGGACGATGTGTATTTTGGCCAACTATTTTACTAATTCCCAATTAGTGAGATGGGGGGACCGGGGCATCAAAGTGAATGGGGCATATATCAAGTAAATTATGTCATAGTTGTAATTGATATATCATCAAAAGCTAGATAAATAAAAAATAAAAAACACCACATTACATTTTTTGCTTTTCTTATTATGTAAGTTTATAACCTAACTTATTTTATGTTAGACACCAACTTTTTACCAATAAATTTTTAATATAACGCTAATAAAATTTTTGTCATTATTTTTTATAATTAGTAGTGATGATACTTTTTTGTCGCTAATTTTGTTATTATTTTTGTGACAACAATAAGCTAGCACTAACATATATGTTGTACTATTAATTATGACTTCATAAGTTGTCGCTATTAAAAAATTTATTAGCGATGAAACTTTTTTTATGCCGACAATATGCGATAAAAAAACATTTGATGAAGAATAGTGTCAAAAAATAAAATTGTCACTAATAACTAGCAGTTCAACAATTCTATGACATGAGAAAATATTGTCATTACAGTTATGACAATAATGTCGTCACTAAAATTTTCACCACTAATAATGATTATTCTTGTAGTGCTTTTAAAGTCCCATAAAATCTATAGGGCGTGCTTTTTTACTAATTTATTAGTTTTTATAATTGATTTTTTTTTTTTGGTTTACTAGGTTAATTACGAAAAAGTTTGTATGATTAGTTGTTAGTGTAATTTTAAGTTTGTATTAAAATAATATTTAAAATAAAATAATTAAAATTGCTTTATTGTAAAAGTAGGTGAGATATGATTGAAAGTGATAGGTAGCTATGTTTTTTTTCTTTTAATTTTTTATCAAATTGACAAACACTTTCATTACTTAAAAACTCAAAAGAGTACATAAGGAGTGTCGATTGACATTAAGGAATCAAAAAACCTGGACCTACCTTTTGTAATTCTAGAAGAATCCAAGGGGTACAACTCCATCAAGGAGACAACTGCCACAACAAAACAAAACTCCATAAAAAGAGACTAGAACCAGACGAAGCTGGTCTAACAAACAGAAAAATAAATCCAAAAAACACACATACACACACACACACCTAATGTACAAATAAAATAAAACCTCTCATACACCTTGCAGACATAATGCACAACCACCCGAGTCAACACACGAGCCACTCCCAGCAGCATAGAATCCAATAAAACAACAAACGAGAATCTCAAACACAAAAACTGCGTCCACTCGCGCCGCCTAGATGGATCTGACAAGTCAATTCTCGATTCAAACATGTACTCCCAAAAACTACCACGCGAGGGCAGAGGAAGAGCCGCCAGAAAAGATACCAACAACCCACGTCGGAGGGCTCAAAAGGGGGTCCAATCACACAACGAGCCGTAGCCTTGGACTCGACAACTAAGGAACATGAACCCAAATGCACCGATGGGCCGACGGACTCAAGAGGCTAGGAGCACGACACTGACGACCGGCGACCAGACCATAGCTGGGGAGATGGTGAGCGGTGAGCGCCAACCTGACCACACTCCTGCAAGGCCTCGAAAGAGGCAAAAAGAACCAAATTCGACTTGGTGGAATCGAACTCGAGTAGTGCGGCAACATGCCTCAGACAGAGGAGGGGCAACGACGAATCTGTTTTTTTTTTTCCAAAGAGATATGAAAGAGGGGCGCGTGCGGCTCTAGCATTTTTTTTAGAATATAGCAAGTTGTAAATTACTTTATTTTAGTTGTGTGAATTTAGTTGAAATTGGTTTACTAGAGTTACTTTTCAAAAAGTTGGTATGATTAGTTGTTAGTGAGATTTTAAGTTTGTATTAAAATAAAATAATTAAAATTGATTTGATGTAAAAGTAGAGGATAAATGATTGAAAGTGACAGATAGTTAAAATTGGTTTACTGAGGTTAATTTTGAAAAAAGATGTTATGATTAATTGTTAGTGGGATTTTAAGTTTATATTAAAATAATATTTAAAATAAAATGATTCAAATTGATTTGATGTAAAAGTAAATGATAAGTGATTGTAAGTGATAGATAGTTAAACTTACGTGAGTGAATTAATAGTTAAAATTAAAGTGATGAGTAAGAATGGTTGATTGATTATATTTAATTATATTGATAATATTAAGGACAGTAGAGTTGAGTTAAAATTAATTCAAATTTTAAGTATGAATTTGACTATGAGTATGAATATTTTTATAAACAAAACACTTATGCTTGGATATAAATTTTTTCAAATGCATTCAATCATTTTTAACCAATCAATGTTTTAACTATATTCTAACTCAACTTTAATCCAACCTCACTATGCTCAATATTATCAATATTATTAAATAATGTCACTCAATCATTCTTACACATTACATTTAATTTTAATTTTTTATTTAGACACTTACATAATTTTAACTAACCACCATTTCACATCATCTTTCTTCTATTTTTACATCAAATCAACTTTAATTATTTTATTTTAAATATTATTTTTATATAAACTCAAAATCCCACTAACAACTAACCATATCATTTTTTTTTTCAAATTTAACCATATCAAACTAAAAAATTCAAACAAAAACAAAACATCTTATATCCAACATCCCAATGAATAACATAACTGGATTTTTAGGAAATTGGTGGGCATAAAGCACTTAAACTATGTAAAGAGTATTGCAAAATATTGGAAAAAATGAAGAATTGATTTGGTAGGTAGCCTTCATGGGCTTGGTTTCGTCAATCTAACTACGATGGGCTTATGCAATTAGGGCCCACTGGTGAAACCTTTCCTATATAACCTACCAATCCTAAACCCTAATCCGCTTTCACAGCTGTGTCAAAACCCTGTAAGAAATCTCCTGCTCGTTGCAGTCAGCGCTTGCAAACTGCGCAAGGTGTCTCCGCGATCATGGTAATCTTCTTGTTTAAGTTTATCTTTGCATTTCAGATTTTTTATCTCTGTAAAACGTCTTTTCATGCTTTTTCCTGATTCTTGAGTATAATTTGTGCGCGTATTATGCGTGAAATAGACTGCAGAAGCTGTGAACCCTAAAGCCTACCCGTTGGCGGATGCCCAGCTCACCATTACCATTCTTGACTTGGTTCAGCAAGCCGCTAATTACAAGCAGCTCAAAAAGGGTGCTAATGAAGGTGGGATATGGTTACTATGTGTACACACCCTTTTATTTTTATTCAACTGGAAATTTATGTCTTGATTCATTTACTGGTGGAATTGAGGACTTTAACTTTTTGGTAATTAATTCGTTTCAGCTACTAAGACCTTGAACAGAGGGATTTCTGAGTTCGTTGTTATGGCGGCTGATACGGAGCCGCTTGAGATCCTTCTTCACCTTCCTCTTCTGGCTGAAGATAAGGTAACTTTTTATTATTCGGCATATATCATAAGTTGTGTATCAGTATTATGAGATTATCACTGGACATTGCTTGCGTAGAGAGTGGATTTTGTGAAGGGCGAATGTTTATTTTTGCTTTAAATTGTGTCTTATACTTAATTGAGTGGTGAAAGGGGTCTTTTTTTTGTTTGTTAGATGTTTGCTGAATTCGCATAGTGTGGTGCACTAGTGATGCTTGGGATTTGTTATTATTACATAAATGGATCTTTGTTGACTATTTTTGGGACTTCAGTAATATTTATGATAAAGTACAGTCATAGATATACCAAAGACAAAAACATCGAATTAACTCTTTTAAAATCTTACCATGGACATGAATGACTTGTTTCGGTCCATTTTTGTGCCAGTGACAACAATATCATTTACACTGTATTTGGGTAGCGGAGTTTACTCTAGAGTAACATTTTGTAGGTAATAACCTTGAATGCATGTTAATTGCTGAAGGTTTTGAACTGATTGTACTTGGTATTATTCGTCTTACACAATGCTTTGGTTGTTAAATGCCCAAATTTTCCCAATCCTTCACTTTACATGCAACCTTAGTTTAGAGGATGAACATCATGATGTAAGTTATGTTTGTGGTCAGTCCTTTTGACATTATTAGTTTAATGAGTAAGTCTCCAGATTGTTACTATTATTCTCTGACATGATTCTCCTTTTCCCATTCCTGAGGTTATTGTGAAAATAAAATCGATTGAAATATTTGGCAAACATTTCATGCTCATTTCACAACATGTGTTGGCTACACTGTTGATTCTCTATTACATGGCTTTGGAAATACTGAGAAACAAAAGATGACACAACTATGTATGCATCTCATTGTAAACATAGTTTTTTGCATTGCCAATCATGCTGTGTGTGTGTGTGCGCGTGTGTTATTGGGCCAGTGATTGTATTAATAAATCATGATAAGGAAAATGTGGTAGTCCGTGGTTGATAACTAACAGTTAGAAACAAAAGTATCATTTTAAGGGTTTTGATGTTATGTTCAGTTTGGATCCTTTCTGTTTAATCTGTTGCATTTTACCAGAAAAGTAAACTGAGCTGTTGTTGATGCACATTAATGCAGAATGTGCCGTATGTTTTTGTCCCATCTAAGCAAGCTCTTGGTCGTGCATGTGGAGTTACCCGACCCGTTATTGCCTGTTCTGTTACTAGCAATGAAGGGAGCCAACTGAAATCGCAAATTCAGCAACTGAAGGTAATTTGAGAATGGCCTTTATTTGTATTGAGATTTTCAAACTTCGATCTATTTGGTAATTAATTTTATTCTCAAATTCTATATAAATTATAGGATGCGATCGAGAAGCTCCTGATCTGATTGTGTAAAAGCGATTTACAGCGTGATGGGCCTCTGTAGCAAGCTCCGAGGCTTTGACTGAGCGGATTTTTATCCTATATGAGGAATTGCCTCAATTTTCGTTTTGTGTTTTTCTTTGATCCATCCATCTGTAGTATTGTTATTTCATGGGAGAGCTTCATGTACCATTGGGATATTAGATTTTAATGAGACTGATATGTTGATTGCTATCATGGATTGGTAATATGTGGAATTTTTATGNATTTCAGAAGGATAGATCATCTCTCACACGCGCATGCGTGCACATGTAGGCTGTAAAATGCGTGTCTTAATTTATCCATTTTTGTTCGGTGAAATACAAATGCGAGTATGATTTATATGTGGTGTCTTGTGTAAGTGTTAATAAGTGTTAAAACACATAGTCGTCTGTGTAAGTTAGTTGATTCATATCGTATTTATTTTGGACAACTCAAGTCAGCCATTGACTGGCGTTTCCGATGAAAAATGGAAGGGGAAAAAGAAATGAAACGAGTAACATGGGTTGTACTGGTGCTAAATGATGTTACCCATGATCTCTCATCACATTCATGGGCGCACTGAGTTTTAGGACTTTGATCACATGTGTTATGTGTACATATGTATGTAGCACTTCAGAAGGAGCTAATAATTGTTTTTTTCGATAGAAGAAAAGGAAGATCATCCAAACGCTGAATTCCACTAGGCCCCTACACGCCAAGGGAGGCCAAAAAATCGACAACAAGATTTGGTTCGCGATAACCGTGCTGCAAAGCCATATGCCATTGCCGACGTAACAGCTCTCGTATCCCTAGTAGAATTCCCTTGTGGATACCGCATCCATCATCTGCATGGAACATCGCAATAATGCATTGATCATCGACCTCCACCACCACCTTGCGGGCCCTAATATCCATGCAAGCGTCAACCGCTGAAACAAACTCCAAAGTTTGGCACCAATGACGGAGCAAAATACAATATTCATCACGAAGCCAGTCAGCCATTTCCCCATATGATTTCGAATAACGCCACCGATACTAGTCATACCTATACTCGGTAGATGGCTGCCGTCCGTGTTGACCTTCACTACACCTGCAGCAAGCGATTCCTACCTGATATGGGATATTATACGCCTAAAGAATATATTGGTTCACTGGGTCGGTCGTACAAGCCCAATATTAGAAATGCTACATCAGTCGAGCAACAGCGGACTAAAAGGAAGAGGCCGAGCATCGGAGCAGACCTGATCGAAGATCGACCTACCAGAGGAGAACTCATTTGATCGACCACTTGGCGGGTGAAGAGCAATCGAGGGCGTGGTATGAACGCGGAAAAGCGCGTGGACTTCGTCAGGAAATCCCAAAGAATATTCAAGGGAATAATTACCCTCTGTTCAGAAGAGCACGTGGCGAGAAGATATTTGTGCAGAGCAATAGTGACGATAACCACCTCTGACACACACACACACATCGCGTGTGTACGGACGGGCAGATCCGGGCAGAGTGGGGTAGACAGCTCATCAAATCCGGGCAGCTCCTAGGGCAGGTATCTCATTCCTATATATATATATATATATAGGAGTGAGCCTTTCTTGTGGCTTACGATTTATCTATTTTTCACTTTGGAGAATTGATTAAACACATACTGACTTAAGCATCGGAGGCTCTTCACCAATCGGAGGCTCTTCACCGGAAAAACCTTCCGGTGTGAGAGTTCTTTGCAGGTACGCGGCGTTCTATCGGCGAGGAGGAGGAAGACGAGCCGATTTCAAGCCAATCGGAGTGTTTTGCGTTACCACTACCCTATCCAGCGTTGCTCGCGCCCGTCGGTGCCGCCTAGCGCACAGCCACTAGCCGCAACAACGCCAGTGCGATGGATGAAAGAGAGGACATCATGCACACAAAGCTCCACCGACCGGTTCTCAGCGCACCGACCACAAAAGTGTAGGAGATTATTATCTTCGAGTAGAGTTTTTGACGCAACGGGCTTACGGTTCCACACAGCAATCCGCTGGTCGAAGAGGACGTTTGGAGAGGGTGTCGCATACTCACGCTTGACCTCCTTAAGCCACGGAGTCGGCGCCCAAAGAAAAGCGAGTTTAGGTTCGACAAAAGCGAATTTATCTTTCTACTTCGGAACATTCGAAGGGGTGACCGAGATAAAGTGGATATCATTGCGGCTCTTGAGGTGGAGCTCTTGAGAATGTTTCGAGGGTGTGTAACAGTAATGGAAAAAGTCTAGGTCGAGTCGACCTAGACAGAGGTGGAAGAGGATGATGAAGACGGTTATAAAGCGGATAGCGTTAGGAGGGAGCTGGTTCAAGGGAAGGTCAAACCATTTACAAAGATTGAGCAAGTCTTGGCACAAAGGAAAACGAACACCAAGTTTAAATTGGATCTCGAAAAAAGTATAGCAATTTTGGGAAGGATTATCATAAGTGTCTTGGGGCCAGGTGATACAAAGGCCCAGACAGTTGGATGGCCGACCTCATCAGCATTCAGCCAACCGGCTATGAGGGCGCGGGAAGAAGTCTGTTTAGAAGAGGAGGCTTTGGCCAACTTTTTCCTTTGGGCCGGCTTAGGAGAGGCAGTAATGGGATCGGATTGGGCTTTTGGTGGAGCAGGAGTGGTTGAAGATTTAGCAGAAGATTTGGATTTAGTAGCAGAAGATACCTTGGCCTTACTCGAAGAAGAGGGGGCACGTCGAGAAAGAGGGATATGATCCTCATCGCGGGTACCCTTGGCATCATCGAGAGCTTCCTCGACCTCATCGAAAGCTCCGAAAGCTGGTCGACGGCGTCGAGTGAGGGGAAGGTGGTCAAGAGCATCATCGTCTGATTCATCGATCAGATGATGAGGCTGAGGTGGAGGAGAAGAGGTGGCGTGATCGGTAGGACGAAAAATATTGAGGGGGACTGGATTGTAAATTTCCTCCACTGAGCGAGAAGGAGAGCGAGGAATAGGTTGACGAATGGGGGATGACGTCGTGGCGGTTGCACCCTCGCCGGATTGGTGGCTTTGTTCATTAGAAGCGGCGGAATCTGAAAAGTAAAAGGGAAAATCAAGAGGAAAAGGAGAGAGGTTAGGGTTTTGGAAGGTGAAAAAGGGACACCTCTTCACAGGCGAAATAAGGAAGTTTTAGAAGAGAAGAACCAACCAAGGAAATCAAAAATCAACAAAATAAACACACGCAAATACAAAATTAAAGCGCAGGAGACTTACTCATAGTTGCAACAGAGAACGGTTGTCGAAAATTGCTTGAAGAGAAAGCACCGAGAGCAGGAAAGCAAAGTTTGCAGAGGAAGAAATTAGGGTACATGAGAACTCAGAATTTGGAAAGGTGAGAAAAAGCCGAAAAATTGCTAAGTACAGTACTTATACGAGTACAGATGAGACAAGTTGAAGGGTTGAGAGAGAGAGTCGTTGGATTAAAGTGAGATCTAACGGCTTGGAGAATTAAACGGACACGGATAACGAAGCGGCACAAATCGCAAGGAGACACGATGATTAAAGGTACTGGATAGATAAGACACGTGGCAGATGAAAATTGCATTAATAATAAAGGTGGAGGAGAAGCAGTTGAAAATCCGCTATAAGACCAGTCAAATGGTCAAAAAGTAAAATTAAATTCAGTCATGAGGTCGAGGAGCCAGCAGATTGAAGAGGCAGACACAAACTCACTCTTAGATCGAGTCATTAAGACTCGACCAGAGTGGGGGGGACTAGATGATATGGGATATTATACGCCTAAAGAATATACTGGTTCACTGGGCCGGTCGTACAAGCCCAATATTAGAAATGCTACATCAGTCGAGCAACAGCGGACTGAAAGGAAGTGGCCGAGTATCGGAGCAGACCTGGTCGAAGATCGACCTACCAGAGGAGAACTCATTTGATCGACCACTTGAGGGGTGAAGAGTAATCGAGGGCGTGGTATGAACGCGGAAAAGCACGTGGACTTCGTTAGGAAATCCCAAAGAATATTCAAGAGAATAATTACCCTAATATTCAAGGGAATAATTACCCTATGTTCAGAAGGGCACATGGTGAGAAGATATTGGTGCAGAGCAATAGTGGCGATAACCACCTCTGACACACACACACACTGCGTGTCTACGGACGGGCAGATCCGGCAGAGTGGGGCAGACAGCTCATCAAATCCGGGCTGCTCCTAGGGCAGGTATGTCATTCCTAAATATATATATATATATATATATATATATATATATATATATATATGAGTAAGCCTTTCTTGTAGCTTACGATTTATCCATTTTTCACTTTGGAGAATTGATTAAACACATACTGACTTAAGCATCGGAGACTCTTCATCGGAAAAACCTCCCGTTGTGAGAGTCCTTTGCAGGTACGCGGCATTCTACCGGCGAGGAGGAGGAAGACGAGCTGATCTCAAGCCGGTCGGAGTGTATTTCGTTACCACTACCCTATCCAGCGTTGCTCGCGCCCGCCGGCGCTGCCTAACCACGGCCACTAGCCGCGACCACATCAGTGCGATGGATGAAAGAGAGGACGTCATGCACACGAAGCTCCACCGACCCATTCTCATCTCAAAAAATCGTCAAGTTTCGCCATTGCCACATACACCAAGCTGTGACCCCAAAGATGGACGCCCAATCCTCAACGACATGCACCAACGTCCCATCCAAATTGGCGCAGACACACGCCTGCAGGGGAAGAGAGAAAAAGGCAGCCAAGACATGCCCAGGCACCAACTTACTCCAAGTTGCCGCAACTACATAGCTGTCCTGCAGCACATGCATCATGGACTCACCGGATGCCATGCAAATCAGACATCACGATGAGTCAGCGGAACTGAGTGGTACTAATTTCGGATTCAAGAGATAAAAGAAATTGATCAATTTTATTGTCAGTAATTAAATTAATCAATGAGCGTTATATCATAAACATAGGGATGTTAAATCGATCAATTAAATTAATTAAAATTAGTTAATTACGCAGGGGGTTCGAATTTATTGAATAAATTGGAGCTAAATGGGGAGATCAATAATAATATTTAGTAAAATATTTTATTATTTATTCAAATAGGAGAAGGAATTAAATTATCTTCTAGAATTTTTCTAAATAGAAGTATATAATTCTTTCTAGAATATTACCAAGGTTGAAGACATGAAAGTCTTCTAGAAAGCTAACCCTATTTGGAGAAGCCCATATTTAGCATCTCCTTAAGGTCCCTAATGTAGCTTATAAATACACCAAGTCCCAGCTCAATATACACGCATATGAGAGAGCTGATAGGTTGGCAGGCTAGGCCTTTGCTGTGTTAGTTAGTGAAGTTGGTTGGCAGGCTAGGCCTTTGCGCAGTGGTTATGCTGTCCCTCTTCGTGTTTTTTCTCTTTGGTGTTTTCTAGGCCGCTTCATGCGTGTCCTCCCAGGTTTTATTTTCGGCTTTGTGTGTCAATTAGGCTGTTGGCCTCGTCTGTATCAAACTATGTTTCCTTTGAGTTTATAAATCTTCTATCGTTCGGAAAAAAAAAAAAAAAAAAAGAGAGCTGATAGGTCTTGAAAAAGAGCGAAAATCGAGGTTCTATATATATGTTGAGAGTTTGGGAGTTTCGTTTAGTCGCACCACCAAGACTATTCGAAGTAGGATTACAAGGTCATACATTAGAAGATCTTAAGGTCCAATATATTTGAGCATCCCGACGTATATATTTTGTCATCGGAAAAACATTCCGGTGAATCATCAAAATGGAGGACGCCGCGCTGTGAACCACCGCGACCAGCCACGCGACCAGCAGTGACGCTCGTTCCCAGCCGTGCACCAGCCGCAACAACTCTGCAGCTACGCAGCGACCCGTGCAGTCCAGCAACACCGCGACTTATCTGCGTCAAAGCGACCCGAGACATGCCACCCCCGATGACGCCGCATGCGACCAGACGATCCTGAGAATCTCGCACGGCTCCGCGTCTCTTCAGCTCCTTGGCGACCTGACGTCATCGGATACTGGCAGTGCACGCTAGCCCGCAACGCAGACGCGTATGCTAGCACGCAGACGCGTACGCTAGCACGCAGACGTGAAGGCCCATATGCAGACGCGCACACCCGCACACCAGTGACCTGTAGGCCTAACACTTGCACCAACGAAACCATAGCGCCTGACGCACACGCACCCGGACCGTGCCCAACGCGTTCTGATTCTCGGTGACCCGTGATCAACCGAGGAGGCTTAGTCCGGCTGCCCAACGCACTTTGTGGTTTATGCGATCTCCTACAGAGGAAATCTACAACGTCTCAGAGTCGGCAAAATTTTAAACGACAAAGTCCTAATCCTAACTAGAGATTCCGCTGCGTTAGGATTTAATTCGTTAGATTTGGACGTGCATATCGATGATGTTCCTAATAGAACTCACTACTTCCCACCAAGGGAGCCTAGAGGTGTTAAGTAATTCAATAGAAGGTCTTATGATAGTCGAGCACTCGATCCATCGATCGAGCACACCGTCGACCGCCCAACACCACCGTGACACTACCTCTGCCAGCACACGAGCTCCTAGCGCCTCGTCCCGAGGACCCGTTGCACCCGCTCGCTCCCAGTACCCATTCTCGGCGACCCATGAGTTATCAGCTCCTGACGTCGAGAATCCTCGGACCCGCTACAAGTTCACAGTGAAGCAAACAGACCCTCGACGCCAAACATGACCTGCTCGGCGTCAGCTGACTCGCGACCAGTCCTGGTGACCGATCGCGACCCACAACTCCAGTGACCGCATGCTTGCGACCGCGATGCGAAGACGAGGCCATGTCCGGCAACCCAACGGACTCTGGGATTCAGACGATCTCTAATAGTGGAAATCATAAATGTCTAAGAGTTACCAAATTATTAATCCGTAAGTCTTCTACATTGATCTATAAATCCGTGGCGCATAGGTTAGTTCGTAGATAAATTTATTACTTGTACATTAGCGACAATTCTTATTGTTCCCAACATAGGCTTGAAAATACTTTTAATGTACATCATAAGTTATGCCAAAGTGTCGTGGTTTGACTCACATTACCTTCCATCAGCCTTAAGTATTATATCAAGAGAGTTAATCTTTTTTATACCCTTCACACTAGCATGAAAGAATCTAGAGTTCTTATCCTCTTTTCTTAACTAATTTACTCTAGCCTTCTTACTCCAAAATAACTCCTCATTCTTATAGGTTAAGTTCATATTACTTTTCAGAGAGTGCCATTTAGACCAATCTCTATCACCTCCTTGAAATTCTAGATTTTTCAACTTCTCCTTACAATTGTCAACAGCAATAGGTGAGTTACTTTTCTTTCCTGCTTTACAACTAATAGGAGCTTACCTAACATTTCTAACCCTCTCTGGGTTACTAAAAAGCACCTGACCAGCAACAGGAATATCTAAGCTTTGTCAACCACCTCTCTAAACCCATCTATATTCACCCATCTAGCATCAAACACAAACTGTTTTTTAGGAGTTTCAAAGGTATAAAAAGTATTCAAGATAAGCATAGATATAATTGAAATGTGCTTAACCTGTCCATTAGGAAATTTAAGATTCCAGGCAAGAGACAAGAGAAATTTATCAAGCCTCTCTTTCAAAAAGCCACTCCTCTTCCTATTGTTTGTCCCATTTTTGTTGTTATTTTTGTTTATGTTTTGCGTGCTTTTTCCCCCGTTTTAGGTCGTTTCTTAGGTGTTACCGGTCCGTCTAGTCGTTTCTTGTGTCTTACTTTTATTTTGTTGTGTTTAGTATTTTCTTTGCTTTTTTTCGCTTTTTTTCCTTGCTTTTCGTGTTGTCTTCCGGTTTGGTGTTTCAGGTCATTTCGGTTCCCAAGTGTTTCGTCCTAGTTCATGCCACCAAACAACAAAGGATTGACTTTCTAGCTCAGGAAAGACCGGAGAGATGTTAGCCGAGAGTCAACGAGCCCGGAAAGCTAAAAACCGGAAGCTGCCCAAGACCTAGCGCCGCTAAGGGGTTAGCGGCGCTAAGGGTGTGAAACTAGCGGCGGTTTGGCCTTAGCGAGGAGGTAGCGACGTCAGAGGCTTCTTTTAGGGAAATGGGGGTTAGCGGCGCTAAGGGGTTAGCGCCGCTAAGGTCTGTTTTCAACAGATGCGTTTTTCTTGGATTTTTGAATATAGGGGTTTAAGGGATCGAACTTTGGGCGTTTTTTTTATCATTCCCAGACGGGTTCTTTCGTACCTTTTGGCCCTAGAAACATTTTCTTTTCAATTTTCACTGGGGATTCATTGGATTTTTGCTTGATTTGAGTTTTGGAGATTGTGACACTCCAAAGCAAACACGGTTTGGCTTGTATTTTGATTTCGTACTTGACTTGGATTATTCATTATTTCCTTTCATTAGTTATGGATGTGAATCATTGTTTTGAATCTATTGTTGAGATTGATCTGAATATGTGTGGCTAAATCATTCCGTTAGGGATAGGAGATATTTGTTTTGGTTCGATTGAGATTCGTGAGCTTGTCTTTCGTTCAATCCATTCAAGTTGTGCTTACTCTAGGGTTAGATGCTTGATCAACATCTTAATCTAATTAATCGATTTGTAGAACCGGAAGGGGTGAAATTGATTGATCTTGGCTTGTTTGGGATAGGCATGTTCGTTAATGTATTGCCTATGTGTTAAGTGTGTCAACTATCGATTTGTTAATGTTTGCTCTCTTGTTACGAGATGTTATTGAGAAGGAACCTCTTAGCAAGTAGGTTATTTGATTCCTTAACCGGGCGACTGTATGCTTATTGAGTGCGTGAGAACCATAGACGAATATCTCCGATTCCCTAACTCTCAAACTATTGTCTGAATTCCGTGAATTTGAAGTGTGTTTGTTATTTTCAGAATTCGTAGTTGCTAATTGGAACCATATCCTTTGGATTAGAGTGTTTAGGAAATTAATTTCTCTTTTGTGATTGAGTATTCGTACAAGATAATCCGGCTGACCTTCCTTGAGACACGACCCGGTGTTCGAATCTTTCGATTCTACTCCGGTAAAAATAACTACAACACCTATTATTGTGCTTAACCGATCTACCCCCGTTTTTTCTCTTTATTAGGAAGAATATCATTGAAATCTCCTCCCATACACCACAGGTCCCCCCACCTCAAATTGTGCCTCAACTTGGTGCCCCATTGACACGACCTGATAGAAGCATCACTACTAGCATAGACAAAGATAACCCACTTCTTAACCAAATTATTATCCAAGCAAAACTAAACTCGAATACAGAAATGTAGATAAATCACCTCCAAATAGACACCCTACGAAACTAAAAAACTAACAAGCCCCCTCTAGTACCTATAGGGCAAGCATAACACCACCTATCCTCTAACTTCAATTTTTTACACTCATAATACACAAATTTTGGTTTATTTTAATTTATATAGAAAAAACAAAATTCGGGAGGTCAACCCTAAAGGCTTCTTTAAATTGAGAAATTGTAATGGGCCTCCCAGACCTGTACAATTTTACACAAATATGTTCATTTAAACCTTGGGGGACCATTTTAGGCTGCTCTCCTCCACCTCACGAAGTTTTGAAATTTCAAAAGATTTGAGTTTTAAACTCTCTAACCTAAAACTCTCATCAATTTGGATTTATCCTATAACATCTAACCCACTTTTTTACTCTGACTGCTTGACTCAATTTGTCTATTAGCCACAACCTCAGTGTCTATAGACATAGCCTCATTTTTTATTTTATTTTTTTGTTTTCTTATGGAAGTATTTTTCTTTGAACAATCCACTTCCTATGAAAGAAGGTAGAATATTAACTTCAACTAAATGGGCTTCTAGGTGACATAAAGTTCCCCATTCCTTGACCATGATGGAAACTTATTCTAAACCTTTGTCTAATCTAGACACATTCACTCCACTACCCTCCCTTTTGAAATTGTATTCTTATAGCGAATCACATATTTTCTATCCTAGAAAACTTTACTCCAGTGACCAAAGTCTTCAACTATACCAATTACCCCATGCTCATGAACAAAATAGAGCAAATTTAATGTATAAATTTAAACAAGTTTTAAGCTTGGGTAAGTATATTAAATTTTTACTATGCTATTATTGGGGTAGAACACCAAACGCAGCGGACAAAAATAACCCTCCAACAAATATGGCAAGCACTACTCCAAACGAAAATAAGCCAACACAAATAAATAAAAGACGGAAAATAAAAAGGATACAAAAATTGATAACGGAGTTCGGCGAAAATAGCCTACGTCTCCGGGCACCGCCAACCGCAACGCCAAATTTACTAAACTCACCAACAAAATACAACTAGGGTTAAATAACCCACAAATTAGGATTTCCTTAATTAAGGATTTCCTACCAAAAGAGGAGAGAATAGAATAAGGTGCAATTGTAACCCAAAGGCAAGGGACCTATTTATACTAATAAGATCCTACACATCTTTGATATACATTCGATGTGGGACAAACAATTAATAAAAAACTACAATTCTCCACCTTTTGCTCCCACTTCGACTCTTCAATCCAAATCAACTGTCGGCGGTGCCTCCAAATGCGCCTCACGACGCCAACTCAAATATGCAGAATGTTAGTCAAGTCCAAACAATGTTCAAACTTGACTGCTGTCACTACCTTGGTCATCATATCTGCAGGAGTCTCCGTCGTCTTGATCTTCTTCAACA
Organism: Striga asiatica; assembly: GCA_008636005.1. Taxonomy (NCBI): domain Eukaryota; kingdom Viridiplantae; phylum Streptophyta; class Magnoliopsida; order Lamiales; family Orobanchaceae; genus Striga; species Striga asiatica. The sequence continues at coordinate 1,520,554 of BKCP01009403.1, read as the reverse complement.
CAACGATTCCATCTTCTAGAATCTCCCGCACAAAGTGATAGCGAACATCAATATGCTTCGTTCTTGCATGAAATACTTGATTTTTCGCTAAGTGAATAGCGCTCTGACTGTCACAATGCACTAAGACGTGCTTTTGACCAACTCCCAAGTTTTCAAGCAAACTTTGAAGCCAAATAGCCTCCTTCACAGCTTCAGTAACCGCCATATACTCTGCCTCTGTTGTAGACAAAGCAACCGTTGACTGTAAGGTAGACTTCCAACTGACTGGAGCTTTTGCAAAAGTGAACAAATATCCAGTCGTTGATCTTCGCTTATCCAAATCGCCCGCGTAGTCAGAATCACAATATCCATCCACACATTGACCAAATTCATCCTGCTCATAAACTAATCCAACGTCTACAGTATTATGAATGTACCGTAGAATCCATTTCACAGCGTGCCAATGACCTTTACCAGGGTCATGCATATATCTGCTAACAACACCAACTGCTTGTGAAATGTCGGGCCTTGTACACACCATCGCATACATCAAACTACCAACTGCATTTGCATATGGGACTCTATCCATGTACTCTCGTTCTTCATCACAATTTGGCGATAATTGGGCACTTAACTTAATATGAGGGGCAAGTGGTGTACTTACAGGCTTCGTCTCATCTTTTATGCCGAAACGTTGTAGTACCTTATTCAGATATTGCTTCTGAGTCAAACAAAGCTTGCCTCTCCTTCTGTCCCTACTTATCTCCATCCCGAGAATTTTCTTAGCTTCCCCCAAGTCTTTCATCTCAAACTCTTGGTTCAACTGAGCCTTCAACTGATCAATCTCCACTTGGCTCTTTGATGCAACCAACATGTCATCCACATACAAGAGTAAGTAAATGAAAGATCCATCTTGCAGCTTGTGTAGATACACACAATGATCATGTCTGCTTCATGTGTACTTCTGCCCAATCATAAACTTATCAAACCGTTTGTACCACTGTCTTGGAGATTGCTTCAGTCCGTACAACGATTTTTTCAACTTACAGACCCAATTCTCTTTTCCAAGAACTTTAAATCCTTCTGGCTGAGTCAAGTAGATTTCCTCATCCAAATCTCCGTGTAAGAACGCCGTCTTCACGTCAAGTTGAGCTAGCTCTAAATCAAACTGTGCTGCTAAGGCCAACAAAATTCTAATGGAAGAGTGCTTAACAACTGGAGAAAACACTTCATTATAATCAACTCCTTCCTTCTGAGCGTAGCCTTTAGCCACCAATCTTGCCTTGTAGCGCACATCATTCTTATAAGGAAATCCATCTTTCTTTGCAAGTACCCACTTGCATCCTATCGCCCTCTTGCCTTTTGGTAGTTGCGTCACCTTCCAAGTCTGATTCTTCTGGAGAGACAACATTTCTTCCTCCATAGCCCTTTTCCACTTCTCATTTTCTAAACTCCGAATTGCATCTTGAAAAGTGAAAGGTTTGTCATCATCAACAATTGGAAGTGCATAAGCCACCATATCCGCCAATCGAGCAGGTTGTTGAATCTCTCGTCTGGGCTTTCTCAATGCAATGGGTAACTCTAATGATTCTTGAGTCTGTACTTCATCATCCGACGAATCCTTTGATATTGGTTCGTCGATCATAGCTGGTTGTCTCGTCATCACATCTATCTCCACCTGCTTCGGTGTCAACTCCACCTGTTGGGTTTGCGTCGTCTTTATCATACCTTGTTCATCAAATGTAACATCCCTGCTGAACACAGTTTTGTTCATCTCAAGACACAAAAGACGATATCCCTTCACGCCAATTGTGATTCCCATGAACAAAGCCTTTTTCGCTCTTGGATCTAACTTTGAATCCTTCACATGATAGAACGTAGGACACCCAAAGACATGTAAAGATCCATAGTCAGCAACAGGTTTTCCCGACCATACCTCCAACGGTGTTTTACCATCTTTTGCAGATGACGGCAATTGATTTATGAGGTGTTGCGCGTATGTTATAGCCTCAGCCCAGTACTCCTTGCCCAAACCAGCATTGGACAGCATGCATCAAATTTTCTCCACCAATGTTCGATTCATGCGCTCCGCCACCCCATTTTGTTGTGGTGTCTGTCTGACGGTGAAGTGCCTAACAATGCCATTTTTACGGCAAACTTCTTGAAAGGGATCACTTGTATATTCTCCACCATTGTCCGTTCGTAGGACCTTGATCTTCCTTCCAGTCTGATTTTCAATTTGGGTCTTCCATGTAATGAAGACACCAAGCACTTCATCCTTCGTCTTCATAGTGTACACCCAAACGCGTCTAGAAAATTCATCGATGAAAGTGACAAAATAGCGTCTTCCGCCTAATGATGAGGTGTTAGAAGGTCCCCAAACATCCGAATGAACATAATCCAAGACACCTTCGGTATTATGGATAGCCGTTCCAAACTTCACTCTCTTCTGCTTTCCCCGAACACAATGCACTACTCCAAACGAAAATAAGCCAACACAAATAAATAAAAGACGAAAAATAAAAAGGACACAAAAATTGATAACGGAAGTTCGGCGAAAATAGCCTACGTCTCCGGGCACCGCCAACCGCAACGCCAAATTTACTAAATTCACCAACAAAATACAACTAGGGTTAAATAACCCACAAATTAGGATTTCCTTAATTAAGGATTTTCTACCAAGAGAGGAGAGAATAGAATAAGGTGCAATTGTAACCCAAAGGCAAGGGACCTATTTATACTAATAAGATCCTACACATCTTTGGTATACATTCGATGTGGGACAAACAATTAATAAAAAACTAACAGCTATATGTTCATATTTTTCATGTTTAATAAATTAATTATACTTAGTAAAAAAATTATATGAAAAATAATTATGTCACCACGTGCATCGCTCGTGCACTTTACTAGTATATACAAAGAGAGCACGCAGAAGTCAAAATTAGATACTTGTTTACTTTCCCATGTGATGTAGGATTAGACCCATTATTAATACGGGAATAATTTTTTCTTTATTTGTTAATAAAATAGTGTCATAAATATGAACTTTATACAAGTTGGGATGCCAAATTCTTCTAATTTCACATGCATGTTGTTGGACGGACACATTGTAATATCTTAATACCAGCAATGTAATATAAGTTTTATGTGGTGGCATTGCTCACCTAGTTGATCACTGTTTTGCTATGGCTTTTTCATTTTATTATTTGTAACATATATAATCCCAAATTAAATAACCTTTTTCTCGTAAGATTGGTGCGATATATTTTATTCAAATTCGGTGTTTATTATCTTGCACCAGTTTTGGACCATACATTTGATCTCATTTTCCATTTCATATCATAAATATTTATGTGATCACTTCAAGTAACGTATAAGTCATAAAAGTGTTCTAACTGGTACGTAGTTCATTTTCTTATTGTTTTAGGTCTATATACGCATGAATCCTCTAGACTACTTAACCATAAAGTTAAGAAAGAAACCAAAGAAAAAAGAAATTAAAATTGCATAGGATTAATGAATTTCACTTTTGTCTTCAAAATCTACAGGAAACCTTACTAATAGAAATGTGTCCCTTGGGGAGATCCGATAAAATTTGAACGATACAGAGAAGATTAGCATGACCAATGGCAGATGCTTATTGGAAGGCCTAGGCCCACACTGAAAAAAAAGGGACCTATATATATGTATATAGCCCATACAGAAACTTTACTGATGAAGAATGGCAACAATGTATCAACTTGTTCAGTAAGCCTGAATTCATTGTAAGTTCCTTAGCTCATATGTTCTGGAGTAAATTCTTTCTTCATTTGTAGTTTTATTATTATTAAGTGTCTTTTAATCTATATTTTTCTTGGTGTGAATAGGAACGATCTATCAAAAATTCTGAAAATCGAAGCAAGCATAAATACCCGTGTTTTCAAGGATCAAAAAGTTTGGTAGCCCATAGCATGGATTGGGTACATCTTATTCAGTTTAACATTTTTTTTTTATATAAAGTCATATAATTCCTTCTAGATATACTGAAATTGTTATTTGTGTTATAGAAATTGCAAGAAGCATTTGTTTTATTGCATTAGTATTTTTTTCTTAGGAATGTGACGAGGAAGAGGAAAGCGATCCGAGTTTTATAGTACTATTCAGAGAGATGCACACCGATAAAGAAAATGGGGAGTGGGTGAATAAGGCCGCCGAATCTGATTATGTAAGTTGAGCATATAGATATTGTATTTATTTTTACATCCCATAAATTTTCATAAACTACTTTTATGTAGTCTCGTCTTCTGGAAGCAAGAGAATCAGCACAACTCACTTCTCCTGATACCGTTGCTGATGAGAGAGCTATTATGCGGGAAGTATTTGGTACTCGGCGAGGTCATGAATGCGGTTTTGGACGGATCCTTAAGGGTTCCAAGTCCTCTGCCATCCATGATATTCCAGAATCATCTATTACTTCAAATACTGCTCGAAAAGAGACTCAAGGAGCTACCCCAAATGCTGAAAGTTATGCCAATCTACTGAAGGAGGTATGCTTATATTTGCACTTTTTGAATGCTAGTCTTTTGGACTTTTGACTTGTGCTTTCCTCGTGCGCCAAAAAAATGCTACTGCAAAGTTTTATTCATCACTTATCATTTGAGTACATGTAGTATAATTTTGCATAGTTATTTACATCTTTTATAATCACATGGCCCAACCTCAACTTGGTTCTGTTTTCCAAATCCCATTTTCTAATTCAAAGCAGCTCCATTCCAAAAAGTGTGGTCATGATGAACAAATTCTTGATTTGGGGGAATTTTATCGTGTCACGCACTTAAACAAGTTTCTGAGCTGCAGAATAGATTTAATGTGATTTTCCAATTTTTTTATGTTCTCTTGAATTTCCATCTGCTAAAATATTTCGACGTTGAAGTTCAATGATATGCTCGTAAGCTCAACTGGCAGATGCAGTGATTTTTCCCAAGATAAACGCCGAGAGTTAGCCGTACACTTTAAAAGCAATGCATTGGATTTTAATTTGGTTTGCTATGGATCTTTATTATTTGTGTAACAAAGTACTATAGCAATTTTCTTTTCTTGTATTGTTATTAGTAACGGACACATCAAAATAGCATAATTATTATTTTTCATTTTAGTGAGTTGCATTCTCCCTTTACTTGCAATTGCAATATATGACTGACTACACTCCCAGAAGCAAAGAAGTTTTGCCATTGGTTTTTGCTGTAGAGATTCGTAGGAGATAAGTTTTGATGAGTCATATTAGGCTAAAGAAAATATTGGTTCTTTAAACTTTATACAGAGTAATTTTGGTCTTGATTATTTAAACGAAATTTTTAAGTAGTCAAACTAGCTTAAACTTTGTTGAAGTTATACCTGTAACATGACTTTAATTTAATTTAACATTAGGCGTAGAGATGTTGCAATATTCACTCTTTTTTTTTAGGTTGGTTTCTAACTTTATTAATTATATGAGATGGTCCAAAGCTTGGGCGGCCTTTACGCTTAATCAATGTACATTTCATTACATTTTCTAGTTGATGATCGAGCATATATCATTCTAATATTTCACTTCGTTAGTTTTATGGTTGTGTTGTTCGCATTGTAGTTTGTCGCTATTTTTCTTTGCCTTTCGTAGAAAGTTCTCTACAATGTTTTTTCTTGAAGATGCATGTTGCTTTGTGTTCAAGATACTATTTGGTCATTTGGTACGGAATTGTAACTAACGTCTTTGTTTTACGTTTTTTTTTTTTTCTNNCCTTAAGTTTGAGAAGATGTCAAAGACGCTTGCACGGCTAAAGGCTAAGGTTGGGATTGACGTTGATGAAGAGGAGGAGACGGATGCTCAATTCACTCATCACGAGAATGAGAGTGAGCAATGTTGATGTTAGTTTGATATACTTCATTATATTTTCACTTTTGGTTGGTCTAGTCTCTTTTGGTATATTTTTGAAGCAAGAGAACCAAGTAATTTACATGGGGTTTTACTTGATGTATGACATAATGTATTGATTTGGTCCCAAGACTTTTGACATTTTGTATTTTAGTTGTGTATTGGGAACCATTAAAACAAATTAGTTGGTTGTGAAGTTGATGGAATGGATATATCTAATATGTATTTTTTGATTCGGAAACTTGTCTACTTTGACAATATTTTTTTGGTTGAATTATGTTGTAGTATTCAAGTTTAATTGGCATAAATATTTTGTATTTAAATCTTCATCATATATTGCAACAATAAATTTGTCACCAAAAGTTGAATGCATCTATGTATAATAACATCATTTGAAACGACATTTTTTGGTGTGTAATACCTATGGACACGTAAGAATTGGAACAACATATTGTTTTAGTTTATATTATAACAATAGCCACGACAATTATTGGCACAACATGCTCGTTATTTGATAAATACGAACATGACATCAATCGAGATGGAATAGGCACAACAAAAGTCGTGGCTATTACTTTTTCACTTATAGTAACGACTTTAGCGTGCCAATATACCAATAGACACACGTCTATTGGCACGACTTATTTGCAACGACATATCGTCCCAATAAACAAATAGTCACGATTTTAAAGGTTATAGGCATGATATTTAGTTGTTCCTCTTAAGCTTGTTTCTTGTAGTGATGTAATATTGCCATTAAAAAATAATTATAAGCCCAAATATTAAGACTAATAAATAAAGGCTTTAACAAAATTATAATTAGGTTGTTTAATAAGGCTGGTAGCAATTCTGATTCGCGCAACTCACAAGAGCTGAGGCAGATAAAAAGAGAAATAAAAAAAAAATAAAAAAAAAAAAAAAACTTATCAATTTTTGTTCCAATTGTTTGAGAAGACGACTCGCATGTAACAAAATCCCTTTATATTTATTTGGGTGGAGATAAGATTATTCTTTATTCTTTTAGATAGTGGCAAATATATTTTTTTTCTAAGTATGTAGAAATTCTAAATTCAATCTCTAAAGTGCTTATAGCTCTTTAAAGCGTGACATGTCGAAATCGAAAATTCCAAATTCAATCTCTAAGATATTTTCAAAAAAGGCCTCGCCAACAAAGTGCTTGTGAAATGTCTCACATTGAGATATTTTGAATCCAAATAGAATTGAGGGAAATTTTAGTATCATTGGGCAGAAAGAAAAATACGACTGGATATGTTTAATGGTGATCGAGGAGTTCGATTCTTCTCAACTTCCCTTTGATCCCATATTGAGAATTCCAATCTCAAGGTACAGTCCAAAGATTACAAATCTCGTAAAGAATGAATGTAAAGTTATGTGTTTGTATTTGCACTTTTCGTTATGTCTTTGTATTTGCACTTTTCGTTATGATAATTTATATTTTTTTTCATTAAATAATTAGGCCCCCTCTCATTATATTTGCTAAATCCGCCCCTGAGCATGACCTATGCGCAAGGATAACCTACTAATAGAAAGTAAAGGATCTAAGTTCATATGCAGACATAATTTATTTTGTATTCCACTTGACATCTTTCCGACAAATGTTCATCTTTTTGGCAGACATCGAAGCTAGTAAATCAATTTGAAAAGTTCATTGAATAAGGTACATTAATCACTAGTAAAAAGATAAATGTTGTATAATTTAAATTTATCACAGGCAAGGCGCGGGCTGATCACGGGCCAATCACAGACTGCATATGTAATTTGTGCATATAAATTTAGACAGACAATTAACTGAGCAAAGAACTCCAGTTGGTCTGAAATTTTGGGTATACGATCGTCTCGGCGAGAAGAATTCAAAGGCAGATCAGACACTTCTAAATGACTTGAGACGACACCTGAATTAGGCCAAAAATATAACAGCTCAAAATTTTTTGGACGAAATGTTGACCAAACAAATGAAATCTAATGAACTACAAATTTGTGGTTAGGACCATCCTGATGAAACAAATCCAAGGATGAGTCACCCCATTAAAACTTACTCTATAAGACACCAAAATGGCTCCTTGATAAAGAATAATTAGTTTGAGCTAAAATAATTTTAGATGACAAATTGCAGGCAAACAAGCTCCAATTGATATTCAATTTGGTGGGTACGGCTGGTTCGTAAAGAAAAATTCGATGGTGGGGGCACCCACCTAAACCGGATCTCATATGGTATCAAAATTATATCGGATAGAAAATAACAAAAATTCTTACCGATAAAAAATTGAGTGCGCAAACGAACTATGATTGAGCTAAAAGTTTATGGGTACGACTGTGTCGACGAGAAGAATCCAGAGGTGCCACTTGAAACGAACATCGCATGACATCCAAATTAAGCCTAAATGGAAACATCAAATTTTATGCTATAACTAATGATTAATGTACTTTATTTGAGTTTGATGAAATAATGATCCAACAAATTTAATAACAAATTTGTACCTACTATTTTTTTGTACCTACTATATTTTTTTTAAAGAATGTCAAATTTAATATCGTTTAAAAAAATTAACAAAACCAAGAAAAACACAAGTCCTCATAACCAAAAAAATCCCACATCGTAACATGGGAAAATACAATAAAAGCCACAAATAGAAAAGGAGAAAGGAAAAAAACAATACAATATATATGTAGTGGAGATCAATTAAAGCTTTAGAGGAGATAGGCAAAAGCCATGGCAGCAAAGGATGCGATGAAAGTTGGAATGAATACGGCGGCGTCGGATTCCGGTGCCGGCGCCGGAGCTTCAGCGGCGGTGACGGCAGAGAGCATAACCATCATCAATGCAACAATAATCTTCATCTTCATGCCCTCCATAAATTCTGTTTTATTCTGTCTTTTATTACAATGAAAAGATGTNNGATCACTTTTGGTATTACATCATGTGAGGGCACATCTTATAATAATAGTCGCATGTCATCCACAACTGATTTTTATTAATGCGTATACAAATATAAACTCACTTGAAATATGGATTAATATGTAATTCATAAATGATTTCATGAGAAAAACATCCGTTATTTGCATGAAATTTCTGTAAATTTTGGTATTCTTTGAGACTGTAAATACATATACCCTTTTTACTAAATAATGGGAAATTCGCGTATAGACTATAGCTTTATATTTTTACTAAATAATGGGTAATATCTAGACTTCACCTGCCCAACAAAGGACAGGTTGTCCAAGACGAAAATCATAATTGTTACGAACACATGGCTGTCATCAAAGCTTAAGCTGTATTTCTTAACCACTGATTTGTCTTTTTGATCTTGATTACTTTTCACTACTTAATTTGGAGCTAAGTTCTTTTCTTAACCCACTTTTCATTTAAATAATTATATCTCCACAACGAATGAGCTGCCCCTCAGCCCCTATTATTAGAACCACATTATATATTATTCTGCAGTATATGTGCTAATAGTAAAAATGGTCATATAATGAATCTTTAAAGCATATTTGTTTAGATATATGTTCAAGTACTAAATAGGTGTAATTTATTTCCAAATAAGTATAAATTAGTATTTTAGAAAGGTGAACACCTCAATTGGCTTTTTATATAAGTATAAAATAGTATCCTTCCCGAGTGGAACATATATTCAGTACACTAGAAATTGTTTTGAGAAATAGATTGAGAAGTTGCGTATGATAGATCTGAGGTAATTTTTGGTACTATTCAAAAATGCTGGATCGTCGCACTTCTTGTTACAATGTATTTAGCTGAATGACCTAATCTAATGTGCCATATCTCCAAGTCACACATCTTGAAAAGAAAAGCTGCACTTGCACTAAGTTGGTTGAGGCTGTGGAAATTGGTAGTGTTTTGAATTTTCTAGTTTTCTGTCTGACTAAGAGATTGAATTGGCATAGGCCATCTTTAAGTACTCTCCATTGAGAAGGATTTGATTTGTAGCTCAATCCTTAATAACATGATCATCTGGAACTTAAAATAAGCATCATTATCATTAGCAAACTTAGAAACACTAAGTTTTGGATTTTCACGTTTTCCTCGTTCTTCTTCGGTAGTTTAGCTAATTCTCTTTCCATTGTAATCCCTTTATCCTTTGTTATCTGCTATCCAATCCATATATTGTCGTCGTCCTTTCCTTCTTTTTCTATGGTCTGTGTCTTTGTTAGGTTAGGTAGTGCTATCTTTTAGGTTTCTAATTGTGATCTACCAGTGACAGGGGAAGGTTGTGATCCGTACATCGAGGTGCTGGTGCGAAGGGATTCTCCGAGATTCTGATCCCGGCAGGCTGGATGGAGACGGACCTAACGGTGAAATTGCAAAAGTTTGTTCTCTCGGAGAAAGAAGAACTTGGAGTCGAGCTCAACGAAGGAGATGTTAACCCAAGCCTTGACGATTGTCGATTAAGCCTCATTGGCAAAGTGTATGGAGAAAAAAGAGTAAATCTGAATGGGCTGAAAGGGACACAGGCAGGTATCTGGATGACTAAGGAACCGATTAATGTTAGAGGAATTGGGCCCAATCTATTTCAATTCCTATTCAAGTCAGCCGAAGATAGGAATAAAATTCTTGAGGGCAAGACGTGGTCCTTCGACGGGCAATACATCCTACTGAAGCATTGGGAACCAGACCAATCGAGCTTCTCTGAAGAGGAAAAAAAGATTAAGATATGGGTTCAAATTTACCATGTCCCACTTCATTGGCTTACAGAAGAGACAAGTTTAAAAATTGGGAGGTTAATTGGAGAAGTGTTTGATGTGCAAATCCAACTGGGAACAACTGGAGTGGGCAAATAATCAAAGTCCTAGTTGAGTTCAAACTAAAAGAAGTTATGCCACGAGGAGCTCATATCAAACAGGGTGATCAAAGAAGATGGGTTGCATTCAGGTATGAACACCTCCAAAATCTATGTTTTTACTGTGGTCTAGTAGGGCACAGTGACAGAACTTGCCCCACGAGAAAAGAAGATGTTAAAAGAGGAGTGATTAAACCAGGCAATTTTGGTGAGTAGATGAGAGCTTCCTTTATTAGCCCCATTGAGAGTAGAAGTTTTAACTCCAGTCTAGGAGGGAGTGTTTCAGGAGAAAAACCTTCTAATGTGTCAAGAAGTAATGAGGTGGAAACTAGTGGAGTGGGAACTGGGTTGGGTTCCAAAGCTGGGATTGTAGAAGTGCCTAAGGATAGTGAAGGGCTGAAGGAAATTATAACTCCAAACCCACATGTGTTGGAGTCCAACCCCCAATGTGATATTACTAGGGAGTTGCAGAATGGGTTGAGTAGGGAAGGGTCTCATGATCCTGTTGATACTCTAAATGATGTTGAGCTTGTTGAACAAGATCAACTAGTGGATATTACTATCCAAACTTCTCCCACTTGGAGTAGAGTCATACAGACGAAAAAGAGATCTTTCCAAAAGCATCCCAAATGTGTTAGTCAGAAGGGTCCCGAGTCTATGGTGATAGAACAAGCTAGTGGTAGCTAACCAGTGTCTAAAAACAAGTCAGGAGGTCTGAAAAGACCATTTGAACTCAGTCCCCTGAGTGATATACCTGAGGAAAACTTTAGCCTGGAGAATAAAAAGCTGAAACTTGATGATACATCAATGTCTGCTGTGGTGGAGGAAACCAGCCCTAACTGGTCCCGAGGTTTTCAATGAAGGTCATTGTGTAGAACTGTAGAGGTTTGAGAGGATCCTCTACAGTTTCCCAGGTCAAAGAGGCTCTTAGAGTCCACCTCCCAGATTTTCTCTTCTTGTCAGAAACCAAAAAAAAAAAGTTTGTTATTACAGTGTGTAGGAAGTGTAAACTAGATAGTAGGTGAGTGTATGTAGATCCTGTGGGGTACAAAGGGGGTTTATTACTGTGTTGGTCTGAGAAGGTTCATGTGATCAGTTTGGTGTGCTTGGATTTCTGTATCCAGGTGCAATTCTCTCTGAATAACAATGAACCTATGTGGGGAATCTTTGTGTATGCTAGCACCAATCATATAGAAAGGGCTAGTCCTAGCTAGACATAGTATTAACTGGGGGAACGTTTGGTTCATTGGAGGAGATTTTAATGATCTTCTATCTAACCAAGAGAAAAATGGAGGGATCTGTAGACTTGAAAGTAGTTTATCTGATTTTAGAACTTTTGTCAGTACTCTTAATCTGGTAGAGTGCAAGGTCAGTGGGCATCCATTTACATGGTCTACCTAAGAGTAGGTAAGGATTTTGTTGAGGAAAAATTAGATAGGTTTTTCCTCTCCCCGGATGGGAGTTGTGTTGTAGCAAATTATTTTCATTTTACCGCGCACCGAATCGAATGATTCGTTTCCCGGGTCGATCTCTCGAGGAAAATGGTTCGGAATTTAGAAATGGTATTGATAACACATAAAATCCTAAACACTCTAATCAAGATAGGATTGGTTTTTTATTATCAACTAAGAAATAACAAGAAATATAAATCTATCTAAAAATATAAACGATAAAAAGAAAAACGAGCTAGGGTATCGGGAATAATCACTTCCGGTTCTACCCACATTTGACGGCAATCAATAACTCGGTTAAGTTGTTCGACTAACTAACTCATTTAGCGGTTTAATCTCACTAACTCTCGTAATATGAGGATAAACATAAAAGAACAAATTAACGAAACAATTAACACATAGACAATACGTCTCCGATCATGTCTACTCTAAACGAGCCAAATTCCACCAATTCTCCCCTCTCGGTTTTGAAATTGATTATCTCTACGACTCCTCCCCTTTCGGTTCTAAAAGTTGCAATTCGTAGAATTAACAAACTCTAACTCAACAAATCAATATTCACTCACAAATCAAAGTGTCACTCTTTGATTATATCAACAATTAACCTAAGTGTCACTCTTAGGTTATAACCATTTATCGAGTATGATATTATCAATTTCAAATTAAAATAACTCGTCAAGAACGACCTATCGTCATGCACATAAACGAGAACAAACCGAAATGATTATCCCCTAACCCTAGCTAGAGGATTAGCTACTCATAATTGATTCAACACAACAAAATATTTCTCCTAAATTAACCATTATGCATGAATTAATTCAAAGAGAAATTAAACTTACATATCAATCTCCAAGTGTTGATTTCAAATACAAGCTTCAACCAAAAGACAAAATAAAGAAAATACAAGAAGAAGAAAGAGAGGGAGAAATGGAGAAGGAGGAGAAGGCAAAAATGGGGGAGAACCCCCTTGGTTCAATGCATGAAAGGTCCTCCTTGGTGGTGATGATCATCCCCTTTTTTGTAGTGGAATGGAAGAGAAAAAGTAGTAGTGTTCTCCCAAACACCATAGCTGAATTTAAGGTGGAAATTCTGGTCCAAAGTTCGCCACTTTCAAGCATCCTCAAGACAAGCCCAGATTTGAGAAAAAAGAAGAACATGTTGTCTGCCAACAAGAGCTAGCGCCGCTAGGGGGGTGTTAGCGCCGCTAGGGGGGCTAGCGGCGCTAGCCTTACTTAGTGGCGCTAGGTCATTGATGTCCGGAGCCTCAGAAGTTCGCTAGGCGTGTTAGCGCCGCTAGCAGGCTACCCTTAGCGGCGCTAAGGGTACCTAGCGGTGCTAGGTTCTGGTCTGGCTCTATTTTGGTGATTTTCGATGCTCTCGCTCCGCGTGCTCTTGGTTAATGTTTCCCAGGTACTGCCCGAGCTGAAAATTTGACTCACGAGTGTCTTGGACGGAATAAACGGTGCGGAACTCCTCGGGACCGGAACGAAATCGTCAAAAGCCTGTAACCACCACAACCGGAAAAACACGAAAAACAAGAGAAATAGGAAGAAAAATAACAAAAATAACAGACACACCAAAATAACAATGAAAATACAAGAAACAACTAAAGGGACCGAAAAATACCTAAGAAACGACCTAAACGAGGGAGAAGACTGACGAAATACTAGTAAAAATAACAACAAAAATGGGACAAACAAGTTGTTTATATCCTAATGCCCTGGTGAAACACTGATCTATGTTGTCTTCAGATCACAGTTTAATGATTTTTTGGATGTGTTCAATAAAACTGAAAAGACCCTAAAAAGATTTCATTTTGATGCCAAATGGATAAATCAGGAGGGTTTTGAGAAAGTAGTAGAAGTTGCGTGGAACAGAATGGTCAGGGTCCTAGACTTTTCAATGTGCAGGAAAGGGTGAAGAATGTCAGAATGGCTCTTCTGAAGTGGAATGCTTCAAAAAGAAATAATTCTGCCAAGGCCATTTCAAAGCTTAATCACAGACGGGAAGCTCTAACAGCTGTTGGTTATCAGAAAGATTGGGAGGAATGGAAATCTGTGTGATCACTTCTTCATGCTGCTTATAGAGAGGAAGAAGTATATTGGAGGCAAAAATCAAGGATTTCTTGGCTGCAAGAAGGAGACAGAAACTCCAAATTTTTTCAAGCTTCTGTGAATCAGAGAAGGAAGATTAACAGCCTGGAAAATCCTTGTACCAGCTCAGGCACAAAATGCAGCAATTTGGAGGAAACTACTGAGGTACTAGAGAACTACTTTGCTGCTCTGTTCACCACCACAACCCCTCATATTCAAAGTTGCAGCCTTGAAGGTATTCCCCTGTCCATAACCAAGGAGATGAATCAAAAGTTAGTCAAAGAGGTTTCTGAGAAGGACTTTAAGATGGCCTTATGGGATATGGGCACTGATAAAGCCCCGGGATCTGATGGCATGACAGTTTTGTTTTTCCAAAAATCCTGGGTAACTGTTAGATCACATTTATGTTCTGCCATTCAAAATTTCTTCCTCTCAGGTCAGATTCCTAAAGATCTCAATCATACCATTTTTTCTTTGATTCCTAGAAAAAAAATATCCCTCTTTGGTGTCTGAGTTCAGGCCTATTAGCTTGTGTAATATAATTTACAAAATTATAGCTAAGATTCTTGCTATGAGGCTAAAACCCATGCTTAACTGTTGCATATCCACCTCCCAATCTGCATGTGTGCTAGGGAGGCAGATTCTTGACAATGCTATCATTGCCAATGAATGCATTCATTTCCTTAACAGTAAAAGAAAAGGAAAGAATTGCTTCATGTCTGTGAAATTGGATATGTCAAAAGCTTACGACAGGGTTGAATGGGGATTCTTAGTTCATGTTTGTAGGAAAATGGGGTTCTGTGATAGATTTGTATATTGGATCATGGTCTGTGTCAGTACTTCTTCTTTTTCTTTTAAGGTCAATGGGCAGGTTGTTGGTTTTGTCAATCCTAGTAGGGGTCTCAGACAAAAGGACCCACTGTCCCCTTATCTGTTCATAATCATCACTGAAGCATTCTCCAATTTAATTAACAGAGCTAAAATCCCTGTCTCAATTCCAAGTAAGTATTCTCCTATAATTTCTCATTTGTTCTTTGCTAATGACTCTATTTTGTTTTGTAAAGCAGATGAGGAGCATGCCCTTCTCATTTTGAGGATTCTTGATAATTATGGCTTAGCTTCAGGATAGGTTGTCAATCTTGAGAAATGCTCAGTCTACTTTTCCCCTAATACTCCTCTTCATAAAGCTGCTGATATCAGAAATGTCCTTACAAGAATTGTTCATGTGAAAACATCCAAGTACCTCGGTCTCCCTCTGGGGATTGGTAGATCTAAGAGAGAAATTTTCAGATTTGTGAGTGATGCTGTTCAAAATAAAATTTCCGACAGGAAAAATGTTTATTTGAGTGAGGCAGGGAGGGAAATACTGATTAAAACAGTGTTGGGAGCTTTACCTACTTATATTATGTCTTATTATAAAATTCCTTTATCCATTTATGATGACATTTGCAGGAACACAACTAACTTTTGGTGGGGGAAGAGGGAAGGGGGTGGGAATAAACTCCATTGGGCTAGACGGGATAGGTTAATTAGATCTAAGGAGGAAGGAGGGATGTGGTTCTGGGATTTGAGAGCTTTCAATGAGGCTCTCCTTTTGAAACAGTTGTGGAGGATTCTTACTAAACCAAATCTGTTAATGAGTAGAGTGATGAGGGGTAGGTACTTTCACAATTCCAAAATCATGGAAGTCAAGCCTAAAAACAGTGACTCCTGGCTTTGGAGGAGTTGGATGGGGGTGAGAGGGGCTTTAGGGAGAGGAGTGAGATTTCAAATAGGGAATGGGAAATCTGTGGATATATGGGATAGTCCTTGGATCCCTAATATCCCATCTTTCAAACACAGAGTAGATTTTCTTTCTGATAGGCTTAGAATGAAGAAAGTGAGTGATTTGATTTGTAGGGGAGAGTGGGATGAGGGGCTTATTCATCAGTCATTTGATTCTATCACTGCTCAATCAATCTTGGCTACACCTGTCAGCCACTGTGATATGCAGGATAAGTTGATATGGAGCTTCACCAAGAATGGCAGGTTTACTGTCAAGTCTGCATATGGGAATATCATTAAATTCAATCAGAGCCAGAGGGAAGGAAGGGAAGCAGGCCCCAGCACTAATCGTGATCAGAAAATGTGGAGCAATACTTGAAAGCTGCCTATCCAAAATAAGATTAAAATTTTTTTGTGGAATGCTGGAATGGATTTGTTACAACCAATGAGACTCTGCGGAAAAAAGGTATGAGTGTGGATGAGAACTGCATGAAGCATATACTGTTCAGAGGCTCAAGAGCTGTTAATTGCTGGAAAGTAGTAGGGTATCACTGGTGGAGGGTTAACACTGATAAATGCACATTCAAAGAATGGTGGGGAGAGGTATGCGGTGGAAATAATTTCTAGAACCTCAAGGATAGAATAAGTTTGTCAACTTATCTACTTTGGTGGTTATAGAAAACTAGAAATTCTTGGGTGTTTGAGAAATTTTGGGTTCCAGAGAATAAGGTGGTAGAAAATGCAATGAGTGAGTGGATGGAATTTCTTACTGTAAAAGAAGTAGGTTCTGAAAAGAGAGACCTCTTGGAAAGCATGAATCACAGGCAGGTGCATGGCAGGGTGGATCATGGGGAGACTCTGATGGTTACAATCAAAGCAGACCTGAGCAAAAAGAGGAAACTTCATTGTGCTTTTTCTGCAACAATGCATTTTGTATTGGTACTGCACAATGTTGTATCTAGGGATTTCATTGGAAATTCAGTGGAGGCATGGCTGGTAGCAATTAGGTGGACATTGGAGATGTTGATGGAGAGACATAAATACAAACTTGTGGTGCAGATTGCAAATCAAAAACTGGTGAAGGAACTGGAGCTTGGAATAAAAGGAGAACAGGCTAGGAATGTGGTTGCAGCTGATTCATGTCACTTTGCCCATGTATCTGTTAATAGTGGATGATTGTTAAGTTGGTAGTGTGGAAAGCTGATTTGGCTTGATAAGGGACAAGTTTTGTATCCCTGTTTCTTAGGTTCTGCAGGAGCTGAACTTGGGTTGTACCCTTTTGGGTATTCGAACTATATCATGTATGCTATTTGAGTTTGATTAATGAAAGTATTTATCGTTGGAAAAAAAAGGGATATGAAGAAACTTATCAAGAGCAAACAATTTTGAACATAAAGAAGATTTAAAATAAGGTTTGTCAATATGAAATATGGATTCACCCAGGGCCGACTCTTGGGCCAGTCAGACAAGGCTCCAGCCTAAGGCCTCATATTTTTGGGGGCCTCATATATATATACATAGAATTGGGATCAAATGAGAAAGGAAGATGGTAAAAGAAATGAGAATAAATTTGGATCATTGGATACATCATATCAATGGTTAGGATTAAGTTAAAATCTGGTGAATCATTAATGGCAACATGGTAATTAAAGATACACATTGTGGTCAAATGTACATTTATGTCCACTTAGTAAGGGTAAAACAGACATTACACATAATATTACACTCATCTACCCAGTGAGCCCCACCACCTCTACCATAATTAATCCCAGTCTCTCTCTCTCTCTCTCTCTCTCTCTCTCTCTCACACACACACACACACACACAAACACATGCAGATTAAATTATTTATCAAACTATCAATTAACCTAGTTAACCGAATTGACGTAAATAATTGAAATAAATTATTTACTGAATTAACTTTATTTATTCGATGGAGTTATATGAATTAACTTAAATACTAGAAATAATATATTAAGTATAAATTGATATCATATCGTATTAGTCAAAAGGGTTGGGTTCACATGAGAATGGTGATTAGTGAAATAAATGAGAATAAATCGTAGTCATTAAATCGTAGTAATTTTCTACACCACACCAAAAAAATGGGTCCCACTACATATTAATGCACATCCTGCCAACTACCCCATTCATTAATCCGATACCCCACCCTGCCCCGCCCAACCCCACACTCTCTCACACACACTCACACACACAAACCACGCCCGTCGCAATACATCGGATCTCTCCGCCACTGCCCGCTGCCAGCCGCCCGCCATCCACCGTCCACCGCCGTCGCTGCTCAGCCGGACTCAACCCGTCACACACAAACACACAACCCGTCACGCACACAGTAACACGCACAAAAAATCTCAGTCGGACTTCACGTCTTTGCCGCCGCTCCAATTCCCGCCAGCACAGGTTTGACTGACGTCCGCTGCTGAAAGTCCGCCAGGTAGTGCCTCGCTGCCGGAAGTGTCGAGCTCCTAATCGCTGTCATTGAACACGCCGTCTCCGACGTCTCCTCAACCGCGAAGTTCTGTCGCACGCCGATCGCAACCGCAACCATCCAATCACTAGAAATCTCTGCCTCCACTGTCCCGCTGGCCATCTCTGCCGCTGTTCACGACGAGCACGTCCGTTCAAAACCTCGGACGGATCTCTGCCCAGATTTGCCATCATGTCCGACGCCATCGGAGATCCCTTCATGTCCGACGTCTTAGTCGCTGTGGTGCCGGTGACGAGGATGTGAAGATCTGAAATTGAACTGTGGGTTGTGCATTTTTTTTAGAATTAGATCAAGCATAGGGATCTATTTGCAGTTTTAATAATTTAATTATATTTCAATTTAACCCTGGGTCAAATCTGTAAATAATTAGAGTTAATAAAATTCAATTTAACTCCATGGGTCAAATCTGTAAATAATGAAAGTTAATAAAAATTATTTTTTATATACTTTGTTGTGCTTATATATTAAATAACAAATAAATTATTTAAATAAAAATAATATAAAATATTAAAATATAATAATAAATAAATTATGTAATAAAAATAAATGAAAAGATATTTTAATTATTTAAGTTTATTAGATGTAAAATTATATCGATTAAAAATAGTTTTCGGATACACATGGGAAAGTATAAATTAGTGCATTTTATATAGCGGAATATTGCACTTTATAAAACAACACATTGAACTTTATAAAACAACACGTTGCACTTTATAACCACACTCCATAATTAATGTCAACAACTCCTTCTGAAAAATTACGCAATATAAATATAAAAAACTGAGTGACATAATACTTTACTATCCATCACATCATATATCCACAAAAAAAAAAAAGAACACAATCCTGTTAAAATACCAGAAATTAAGTATTGCACTTTATATATCATTACATTGTACTTTATACAGCATTACGTTGCACTTTATAAAACAGCACTCCACGTACTAAAATTACAGTAATGCTAATTATTTAGTTAATGTTGGAATTAGATATTTCTAAATAAACAAATAACTGAACATGCCGAACTATATGAAAAATATTACCAATTTCTTTTTATTTATTTATATTTTTTTATTATAAATGATACTATCTTTTTATCTATATTTTTCATGTATTGCGGGTGCACATTAGGGTTATACGGGTTGCACATATATTGAACGATACCCAACGAACATAAATTCGGTACGAATTTTTATATTTTGGTTCCATTATTATTTTTATTGTTTATACATCGGGAATTTTGGTACGGATCATTTTTTTATTTAAATAATTGAAATAAAAACCAAACTATATTAAAATATTATTTTATATATTTGTTATACAATACTGACCACAATTGACAAGACTAAATTTTTCGATTCAAAATTTTATATTAATAACAATTATTTATTTTTACTTTTAAGTTTAAAATACTGACTACAATATTATAAATATACATAATAAGTTAATTCAGTTATTTCGTTAAATCAAATAACTAACCGAATAAATTGATCATTTATGTTCGATTTTAATTTAGATTGTGATAAAAAAATATCATCAGTACGATTAATGTCTCACAGTCGTGCACATTTACGATCAAAGCCATGCACATTATTGTTATGCAAATAGCACATTAATGTCTCACAGGCTGCACATTTGCAATCGAAGCTGACCGAAATAATTTTTTTGTTTTGAAACTTTATACGCTATTTCAAATATAATTTTCAAATTTTAAAAGTCCGTTTATTTCGGTTCAATGTCGACTTTAGATTTTAAAAATTACTTGTCACTATCTTTATATTTATTAAATTATTAATAATTTAGTATATATAATTATCTCACTAATTAATTTATGTTACAACTATAGTTTAAAAACAAAAAAAAAAATTAAAAATTAGTCCCTAACATTAACCTAATTTCCATAAATTAGCCCCTAAATCAATTCACAATCAAATCACCCAAATCTACATTTCACCAAAATCATTCACAGCAAATTCGCCTCAGTTCCTTCACATAAATCATCAAAATCATTCACAGCCAATTCACCAAATTATTTCACATAAGTCATCCAAGTATATTGCACCTAAATCAAAATTCAACCGAATCCCAATGCAATTCCTCAACCACAATAGCATCTCCAGCCGCCGCTTCTCATCTCCAGTTCAGGTCACCGGCAAGCTCAATCCCGTATGGGTCGTAATCCCTCTACAATTCCTCTGCGCCAAACTCTCTAAAATCATCTAAACACAAGTTACTCACACGAGTATGGGGGCTCCCAGTACCCTGCAAAAAATAAAAAAATAAATATAAAAAAAATAGGGTAAAAGATGATAAAAATAAAATCCTAAAAAAACTCAAGTAGTACTCAAAAATCACAATTCAATAACGCCACTCTCCGGCAACGGCGCCAGAATTTAACTGCGCTTCGCAACGTGGCAAATTAGAATTTATATTGTTACTCAAGTAACCTCTACTAACTAGTAGTAGCGGTGAGTAATGGTCGATCACATGAGAAGTGTGAATCAAATTGTGAATTTTTTTTTTTTTTATTAATTGAAATATGAAAG
>BKCP01009403.1:1465140-1499497 GCA_008636005.1 Striga asiatica | reverse complement strand
ATTTAAAAACTAAACAATGAAAATAAAAATAAAAATAAATAAACTAAGAGAATTTTTTAGTTCACGGTTCCGTCTACACCTTCGCTCGACTATTCTAACTAATTGTGACGTCAAGTTTCACTATGTTCTTAAATTACTAGTCCTAGATAGCAACACACTGTACTACCCGGATTTTTCCTTACAGTTCATTTAAGCGAGAGACGCTCTTCAATTAAACTTGACTTATTGGACCTGACTTCTAAACTAACCAAATCGTGCAGAACTTCCTTCGTTCGTTGGGTAGCAGCTAAGATTAACACGCACTCTAGATTTAATGCAATAGCCGCTCTAATATCTAGAAAAATAGGCCAGTTTAAGTAGTAAACACAACCGCGTGGTTCACTTAAGTGAGCCGTGTTGACCCCAACAGTTACCAGCTTTCAATTGCTACTTACGAATTAAACTCAACAACAATTACGGATTGCAAGTCCAATTCTAGCATTAGACATGAAAAATTCTATCTAGGTAATCAATCTAAATAAAGTCAAACATATCATTGTTGATCAAACAAAATAACACAAACAATTTCATAGAAATAGCAAAATAATCAATCACCGTAATTAATCAAACATAATCAAGTAAGTGGGGTTCGACATCTCAGGAATTAGAAATAAAATATACTCTAACATAATAAATAAAAAAAAGAATAATATAATAAAAAAAAGAATAATATAATTATCCTACTCGTGTGCGGGTGCAGTCTCCCTCTGCGTCCGTCGGATTTCCGTTTGTCCTGCTCCATTCAATGTTCGTGTATTTTTTTCTTTTCTCCCTGAGGTCTTTGGCGGCTCCCAGGCTTGCGTATAATATTCTTTTAGCGTGGTTGTGTCTCTTGAAAATAAAATTATTTGTTGATTGGTGGATCTCTCTTTTTCCCCAAGAAAATATGTTGTAGCCCTATAAAGCGTTAGCCCAACAAATAAAGCTTTTAATCTCTATCTCTCGTGCTTTGTAGTTGGGCCCAATTCAAGTGTAAATCCTTATTATGCCTAAATTAGATGCCCTCAATTCCCATTGACCTTAATTCCACTAACATTTGGCCCATTAATCAAACATCATTGATAATGAGATTAGACCCACATATGACATGAAATCAGGCTGGTATGGGGATCCCATAATGTGCCGGCTGAAATTTCGTAATGTTTCATCATCCATGAAAGTACTACAATAGTCTAAAAATATAACATAAATATATCATAACATTTGAATCCATCTAATAAATAAATAAGTCGAAAAAATATAAGTGCGATAAAATTAAACATATAAAAATATGCTAATAAATATATAAAATACACACTTTTTTCGACCAGTCAGACCCCTCCCTGGCGCATTTTTCATGTCACTGGAGCTCAGGACGAGAAGGGGTTCGTGGCTGCACCGGTCTAAATTCAGATCGGAGGCAAATTGCATGTGAAATTGGCGGCGGCTTGTGGAAAAATTGAAGTCTTTATTGGTTGGCAAGGAATTTGTTTTTCTCGTATAATAAATGGAGACCTTTAGATAACGGTTGAAGACAACTCAAGGGAGAACTTGGGTAAGGACATGAAAGAGGTCTGGGCATCACAGATCCCCGTAGAAAGGGGACCACCCCAGCTCGTCGATGGACACGATCGCCCAGGTCACACCAAGGGCAAGTTTGCTGGGGTTCACGTGAAATTAACTCCGGCAGAGGATCTGGTGGTACGATCTACAACAAGGAAAGATTCATTAGTCTCCTCTTTGGGGACGACAATAGAAGGAAACTAGGAGGAAATTATTGTAGCTTAGGCCACGGGGCCGAATGAAATAATTCAACCCCAACAACTTGAGGTCCCTAGAGATACCTAACCCCAGGGATAAGGTGTACATCAAGAGAACCTCGAGGGAAAAGAGGTCCACAATGGAAATTAGATGATTCAACTCACCAAGGCGGAATTGGACAGGATTGTGACCGAGGCTGTGGCTTGATGATTTAGGTCACCGACCTGCCGAATAATTTCTGTGAGATGATCTTGTCTTACGATGGCTCAACAAACCAAGCTAAACAATTTTACATCACTACAGCGACGCAGTCTACTGTAGAGCTTTTATAACTACCATGAAGGGTCGAGACAGGATTTTCATTTTATCATTTGTCAGTTGAATTGATATACCATTTTGAGAGGTTGAGCTCGCAGTTCATAAATCAATTCTCTAGTATGAGTATGTAGCAAAAGAGGGAGGAGACCCTTCGCGAGTATGTAACCGGTTACACCCGGGAATGCGTCGAGTCCCCTCAACGTCGGAGGAGATTAGGGTAGGAGGTCTAACCAGGATCTTCGACCAGGAGCGCGTAGGAACTCCCTTGCCAAAAGGTCTACAAGCTCTTTTGATGAGTTGCTGGCTCGTTATGCAAAATACATTAATATAGAGAAACGGAGGTTGATTTTTGCAGAACGACAAGGCTAAGGTAAACGAGATGAGAAAAAGGCTCGCTTAGATGACAATAGGTCTTCAAACCAAGACTCAAGGGTAGAGGAATGCAGTAAGATAGGGTACAAGTATGGGTAGTATGCACCCTTAGTCGTACTCTATAAGGAGGTATTTGAGGTCCTCGAGAAGCATGGGGATACGGATATCTTTGCCCAACCTACCTCAATTCTCCAAAAGCGAGGACACGTTCCTTCTCGCAGACACCCATACTATAGGCACCATAGGGATTATGGTCACTCTACAAACAACTGCGGGGAGTTAAAGGATTAGATCAAGCGCCTGATCTGGGCAGACATCTCAAAGAGTTCTTGTTAAAGGACAAAGAAAAGAGGGAAGATCGAGATGGGACAGAGAAGATGCGACAACCTAAAGAGCTGGAGGAAGGACCACCTAAGCGGGGTGTGATCCAAATGATTTCTAAAGGTCCCACTGATGGGGATTGTCACTACGCCTAGAAGAGGAGCTACAGTAGCGGGAAGGAGGTCGCCGAGGTGCAAGTCGAGCAGCCTAAGGTTGTGGTGATGTTTGGGTGAGAGGATGTGTAGGGTATTTTCATCCCTCGAAATGATGTTTCGGTTTGTCACATTAGAGGTACCTAGATACGATGTGCAATGGGTGTTCATCGACACTGGGAGCTCAGTCGACATTATTTTTCTGCAATACTTTAGGAAGATAGATCTAGATATCAAGGTTGAACCAGTCAATACAACCCTGTATAGGTATCATGGCAATGGGGCCACACCTAAAGGGAATGTACGTTTATTTGTGGCGTTGGGACACTCACCTCTCAGAAAGGTTAAGATCATTCGCTTCCTGAAGGTGGAAGCAAGTTTGGCGTACAACATTATCCTAGGACGTCCAAGTATCAATGCGTTTTAGGCGACCGTATTGACCTACTCTATGAAGATAAAGTTCCCAATGTGGGACAAGATTGAGGAGATAATAGAGAAGACACATTATGAATTTTGTATATTTTGAAGAGATAATTTGTCAAGAAATAAAAAAGATTATAGCAAAACAACAAATAATGATATAAATTGNAAAAAAAAAAAAAAAAAAAATTACCCTTATGGTCTCCCAAACTCTTATTTTCTTTACTCACCTCCTCCACGAAACTAAGGGCTTGATTGCTTATGAAATAATTTACTCATTTTATTTAATACTCAAAATCTAACTCAACTTAGTTGGTAATTGCTATTCTCTCGGTGGAGAGCTACTATTCTCTCGGCGGAGAGCTGCATTCATCTTCTTTGATCTGTTACTCATTATCCCTGTAATTCCTAAGCCTCTTTCTATTGATTGTGTGTTTTCCTCCTCTCCTCATTGTCCATATATTTCTGCATTACATATTCTATAGACTCTCTCTAGAGTCTAGGGTTCCCGATATTATGAAATCCTCACCTTGTATAGGGCAAGACGACGATCTCGCCCAACGATTGAAAGTTTTCTCTTTATCTGACAGAGAGCACAAGTTAATTGATGTTGAGAATGATGATATCCGTCTGAGTGATGAAGAATGCAACCGCAGCCTATTTGGCAAGATAATTGGAGATCGCAAAGCTAGCTGGATAGGAATAAAACGCACAATGTCCCAGATATGGCGCCTTCAACAGACCATGGAAGTCAAAGAGCTTGGCCACAACTATTTCCAATTCTTATTCCAAAACAGGGAGGATCTTGAGAGGGTAGCTAAAGGAGCCAATTGGATTTTTGAAAATCAATACTTGATTTTAGCAGAATGGCAGCAAGGACTCACTATCAACCATCAGGTTTTCCAGGAACTCAACATATGGGTCCAAGTCTTCAACATTCCTCTTAATTGGCTCAGCACCGAGGTAGGTCTCAAAATTGGAAAATTTTTCCCAGCAGTTAAAAATGTGGTTGTGGTTGGGGCTGGTCTTCATAAGGGGAAAATTTTAAGGCTGTTAGTTTCTGTCAGTCTATCAGAACCTTTGCCTCGTTGTGCCAACCTAAGGATGGGGGATCAAACAATAACTGTGAGCTTTAAATATGAAAAACTGGTTAATCACTGTCATTATTGTGGACTCATTGGTCATCTTGATAGAAGCTGCAATAAGAGAATGAATGATATTAAGCACGACTCAGTCCAAGAAGGCCAATATGGAGATTGGATGAGGGCACCAGATGGCCAATACTGGACAGGACCAGGCACATCAGAATCTCAAAGTCCTTCTACCTCAGAAATGCCCCCATCTCCTCTTATCAACATCCCAATCCAGACTACCAGCAGCCATGTGGAAGATAGTCAACAACTCCTACCTTTGACAGTTGAATCCTCTCATCACCGTGGATCCTCATCTAAATCTCCTCACTCTCAAGATTACCATCCTCCAATTACTTCTCAAAGCTTCAACCATCAAGAGCCAATCCTTCCCTCTGAAATGGCTATGGTGGTCACAAAACAATCCAATTCCCATCAGCAAGAAGATAAGCATTCTCCTGACTTAAATATGGTGGTTTCAGAATCACTTACTCATACGCAGACTCACTTGATAGGGATAGATTCTGATCTGTCAATCATTATCTAATCACCAGCTCCAAGTAGGTGTCCAACAACCTAGAACCAAACTGTGGAAAAGATCACTTCTAATAAAGGAAGACTTCAGAGGCAGGAGGAGGGTACTCTCCAACTCATTACTGCCCATGTTGGGAAGAGAACCAGAGAGGATCCTGATACCATAATCACAGACAATGATGGTCATCTAATCAGTCATGATGGTAGTAAAAAATTGAAAAGCTCAGAATCTCAGGTGGAGGCTGCCAGCCTTGAGTGGCACCCAAGTGATCGATGCTAGCTGCGGTGTGGAACTGTAGAGGGCTGGGTGGGCCCTCTACAGTTTTCCAAATCAGAGAGTTATATAGAACTCACCACCCAACTTTTATTTTCCTTTCAGAAACTAAGAAACAGAATGGATTTGTTAAATCTGTAGTTAGAAAACTTGGCTATGATACTAGATTCTCCATAGTTGATCCTAGAGGCATGAGTGGAGGACTTCTGTTGCTCTGGTCTGTTGAGGTACAAGTTCATAACATAGTCAGCAGAGAATACTATATTGCAGTGGAATACTCTCAAAAAGATTCCCAGAAGCTTTGGGGGATATTTGTTTATATGAATACCTGTCCAACCATCAGAAGGGATCAAATGGATAACCTTGAGCAGGATATGCTTCACTGGGGGGCAAAGTGGTTTGTTATTGGAGATTGGAATGACATTATCTCTAACACTGAGAAAAAGGGTGGAATTAGAAGGACTGATACAAGCATGAGGGGATTCAGAGACTTCATTAATAGGATGGCCATGGTTGAGATCAAAATGGAAGGTTACAAGTTCACCTGGTGTAATAATAGAAACTCAGAAGGTTTGGTTGAAGCTAAATTGAACAGAGGATTTGGTTCACTTGATTGGCTTGCAGATTTCCCTACTGCTTCAATTACAAATATAGCAAAAAGTGGATCAGATCATTCTCTTCTACTACTCAGCTCTGGTGCTAAAAAAGATAGAGTAGCTTCCAGATTCCACTTTGATAAAAGGTGGCTTTCCAGGGAAGGGGTTAATGATGTAGTGAAGGCAGCTTGGTCAACTCATCTCAGGGGAACTCCATTTTACCAACTGAAAGAGAGAATTAAGTTAACTAGAAAAGCTCTTCTTCTATGGAGTGCTAAATTCAGAACTCAACAACAATCCATCTTTGAAAACCTCAACAAAAAATTGGCCCTTCTACAAGAAAGTGGAATAGAAGATCACTGGGATGAATGGAACTCAACTAAGAGGGATCTTGAAGCTGCTCACAAGAAGGAAGAATTACACTGGCAACAAAAAGCCAAAGCCAGGTGGATCAAAGAGGGAGACCGTAATACAAAGATTTTTCATGCTCTCACTCTCCACAGAAGAAGACAAAATGCCATCACCAGGCTTCTCACACACCAGAATAGGATCTGCACCACACCTCAGGAAATTTCAGACCATATCTCATACTTTTGCTCCAATTTGTTCTCTTCAGAAGGGTCTTGGGGTGGAGACTCTCTGCTTCCCTTAATTCCAACTTCAATAACAGCTGAAATGAACCAATCTCTCCTAAGACCTGTCACAGAGGATGAAATTCACAAGGCTCTCTTCAGTCTTAGCCCAGAGAAGTCTCCAGGAGAAGATGGTATGACTGCCCTCTTTTACCAATCTTTTTGGGATTTAATCAAATCAGACTTAATTGCAGCTATCTCCAGCTTCTTTTCCGAAAATGGCTCTTTGCTTAAGTATTGGAATCATACTATTCTGACCTTAATTCCCAAATGCCCCAACCCTGATTTCCTCTCTCAATACAGGCTTATCAGCCTTTGTACTGTGGTTTACAAAATCCTTTCAAAAATCATCTCTTTAAGGCTGCAAAGCTGTTTGGATTCTTGTATTAGCCACTCTCAATCTGCCTTTCTCAAAGGCAGACAGATTTTTGATAATGTTATCATTGGACATGAAGCCTTCCACTTTCTCAATAGACATTCTTCTGGTAGGAACCATTTTATGGCCTTAAAACTGGACTTAATGAAAGCCTTTGATAGAGTTGAGTGGCTTTGTATAAAGAAGATCATGATTCAGATGGGATTTCAATTAGAATTTGTTAACTTGATCATGATCTGCATATCTTCTAGCTCATTTTCTTTCAAGGTGAATGGTTCTGTGTGTGGTTTTGTGAAACCTACCAGGGGAATAAGACAAGGAGACCCGCTTTCTCCTTATCTCTTTCTCATTGTTGCTGAAATGCTATCTGCTCTTGTTTCTAATGTTGTGGACACTGGCAACCTGCTTGGCTTAAAACTGTCTAGAAATGGACCAGCTATTTCTCATCTGCTCTTTGCAGATGACTCACTTTCCTTCTGTAAAGCTGGGGATGATCAAGCTATCCAGATCCTCAATATCTTGGAAAGATACAGGTTGTTCACTGGCTAAAGGGTCAACCTACAGAAATCAGCAATCTTTTTTAGCAGAAATACACCTCAAATCTTGCAAAACAAAATAAGTGACACTCTTCAAGGGACTGCTGTCCACAAATCAACAAGATACCTTGGTTTGCCTCTCGGGATTGGCAAATCAAAATTGCAGGCTTTTCAGTTTGTTTTGGATTCTGTAAAGTCAAAGCTCCTCAGCTGGAAATCCAAACTTCTATCCCAAGCAGGAAAAGAGGTACTCTTAAAAGCTGTCATCCAATCTCTGCCAATATATTCAATGTCTTGCTACAGACTCCCAGCTTCCCTGTGTCATGAAATTATTAAACTCTGATCCCATTTCTGGTGGAGTAAAGGTGATCACAGCAGAGGTATCCATTGGAAGGCCTGGGATTTTCTCACACTTGATAAAGCTGAAGGTGGTTTGGGCTTCATTGACTTAAAAAACTTCAATACTGCTCTGATCTGTAAGCAGCTCTGGAGAATATCCACTCAACCTTGTTGTGTACAAATTGTTATATTACCGAGTACCGAATCGAAGGATTCGTTTCCCGGGTCGATCTCTCGAGGAAGGCGGTTCGGAATTTAGAATTGGTATTGATAACACAAAAAAAAAAAAATAAAAAAAAACAATAAATCCTAAACACTCTAATTAGATTGGGGAGGAATTAACTATCAACTAAGAAATAGCATAAAAGCATAAATCCTAAAATACCAACTAAATAATAATAAAGAAACTAGGGAATCGGGGATAATTTATTCAAGTTCGCAACGTAAAGCCAGGCAATTGATCGTTCGGTTCGGAATTGACACTCTCGCTTACACGTTTAGCGGTTCACTCCCAATAACTTTTCGTAACAAGGAATTAAACATAGACGAGCAAGTTTGAGCATACAATACCGGCCAAGTATCCAATCCCAATAACTTTTCGTAACAAGGGACAAGACACTGACAAGCATGTATTTCAATCCAAAACCCATAGAGTATTCAGTTACGAAATCATCTATCTCATGCGAGCCTAGGTCTACGACTTCTCTCCTTTCGGTTCTAAAAGTCGCTAGTTCAATTAGAAGGTGTTTAATCAACTAATCATGTAAGATCAATAAACCCTAACTCAACAAATCAATATTCAAGCGCAAAATCAAAGTGTCACTCTTCGATTATATCAATAAATTAACCTAAGTGTCACTCTTAGGTTATATCAAATTATCAAATGTCAAACAAGAATTCACCAATTCCTAATCAATTCAACTCGCACAAGAACGAACAAATTAACACCCAACAATCACGAATTAAACAAGAGTAATCATCCCCAATCCCTAGCCATAGGAATTAGCCACACAAAATAAATTCAACACAATCAATCATTTCTCCAATTCAACCATTTTCATGAATTAAACAAGAAGAAAAACTTACATTAATCTCAATCCAAGTGTTGAATCCAAAATACAAGCTTAATTCCTAAAGTGTAAAGAAAAAGAAAATGAGAAAGAAATGAAGAAGAAGAAGAAGAAGAAGAAGAAGAAGAAGAAGAAGATGGAGAGTGGAGAAGAGGTTTTTCGAGCTAGGGTTCACACCCAATCGCTCCCCATTTCTCTCCCTGTCAAAAATCGCATAAACAGATTTTAAAGGTTGAATCGTGACCTCCGAGGCCGCGACTTGCTCCGCTGCCGCGACTTTTTAGCTGCAGAAGGGCTCCGGGGCCGCGGGACACCTCCGCTGCCCGCGGTGAAGAAAACTGGGCAGCTGCGCGCTGCTTTACGTTTCGAGCTCGTTTGGGCTCGTCCGAACTCGGAATTGAGTTCCGTTTTTTGCTATGTGTCACCAACGAACCCATCTGTCCAGTTATGCTCTCAAAACCAACTTTTCCTGAAGAGAAAATTCGCCCAAAGCTCCTGACCTACACACCAAAAACGATAAAACACAAAAGAAAATCGGAAAAACAAACGAAAAACACCTACAGACTCAAGATGAAGGAAAACACATAATAAAACACGAAACGGACTAAAAACTAAAGAAACGACCTAGAATGGGAGAAAAAGAAAGATAAAATAAACACGAAAAACGCAACAAAATTGAGACAAACAACTTCCCCACACTTAAACCTTTGTTTGTCCCGAACAAAAAGAAAAGAAAACAAGACATGAGCATGGATACGGTTTCAAATAAGAAGAGTTTCAAAATGTCTAAGTCAACCAGGTCGAATTCCAACGACCGTGAAACCATATACCTCAAATATAAACTTGGCCTCGAAATGACAAACTCTCAAATACAGAAATATTAGTACATGTCTCACTCATTCTTTTAAATGAATATATGATGGGATCGCTCAGATTGGTCAATATTCTTGTTTCAACATATGCTTGCCAATCGTCTACATTACTCGAAAATAATCAAAGTTCAAAACTTGCGAATCAAGAGGACTTCGCGGGTCGTAATGTGGCTTAGGTAAAGGTATGAATATATAAGGATAAGAAGCTCAAAATAGACAATCAAGATTCTCGAGTATACTCAAGCATTCCGCTACTCATCCGGAATCAACAAGACAAAACACTTACTACCCAACCAACATTCCACAAACAACACATAGATGCTCAGAACAAGTTGCAACATCGTCACTTAACCTTATTTTTTCTTCTTTTTTTTTTTATTTTTATTAGGAGAGTAACTTTTTCCCAACAAGATTGAATCAAAAGTACAACATTCTGTAGGTGTGAACATTGGAGGTCATCCAAGTTTCCTACAGTAGTTTTCCAATGCTCATTACCTGTCAAAATGAATCGACTAGTAAGAGGAGCAGAATCCATTCGATTCGTCCTGTGAACTCTCAAGTTTTTTTTTTTTTTTTATATATATAGGTCAAGCAATAGAAATCCAACTCCAATTCACCTCATTCAACAACGACACCATATTCACCAATCATCACAAAATCAGTCAACAAAATACATTATATGCATGGCTGACAAGAAAAGGCTCAAGGCTCAAACGGGCTACTAGGGATAATAACGTTTAAGATCAAAGAACAAGGCTAAAAAGAGCTAATCAAACAAAACGCCTCAATCACTTTCGCAATTTCAAACTCTAATCTATTCCTTTCAAATAAACTCAAGGCAAGTTCTGATCATTCAAGAATATGACCAATATCTCACAAGAAAGAAGAGTAAGGATCAAAACCTCACAAGGCAAATATATGTCACTCAAAGCAATCAAGCATATACCGAGACAATGACCACACGTCCGTCATCACAACTTCCCAATTTCATCAATCATTCATCAACAAGTCCTACTATTCACCAATACCACATGCTCAACAAAACAAAAACCTAAAACTAGACCGGCCCACCATATAAACATGCAAATATCCGAATAACTCCCCCACACTTAAAATGAGGCAATGCCCTCATTGCTTCGACACAAAACAGGAAGTCAAATAATGGACCTAGCAATTTCATATCATGAACCAAAACTAGCAGCTAACACAAGAACGAAAGACTCAGAAAACAAGACAGAAGAAGAAAACAAACTCAAAAAAAAAGTAAAAAGAGAAAAGGTGTGCAAACCTAAGTAGCATCGAGGGAAATAAACATTCACGTACAAGTCGCTCGTCTATGCTCAGCCCAGAACCACGAAACTCTTCATTCAACTCAATTCTCATGCCCGAGCTCGCAACTAGTACCTGCCAAGAAAAACACAGAACTCCAAAATACCCATTATTCAAAGAATAAAACTAAAAACATAAAAGAAAATCTCTAGGAAAGCAATAAATCACTTGGGTTGCCTCCCAAGAAGCGCTTGTTTAACGTCATTAGCTTGACGAAACTGTGAGGAACTCAGCCAGGGTCCAAGAAGAAGTGACGATCGTGCCATGCCTTTGTATTCTCGAGAAGTGGCAGTGCTGGCTCTAAGGCCAGAAGGCGGGCACTGTGGGCACGAGTGGCTATGTTCTCGATGTAGTGAGTCTGTTCACGAGCAATCCCCAATGTTTGGAACAGAGCCTTCCCCAACCGAGCTCCCTCGTCAACCTCGGCAATCAAAGGCGCATCAATGGAGCAAATCGAAGAAAATACCATCACCTTTGGAAAGTAGTGCAGTGGCCTCGGAGGCGGATGCTCCAACTCGAAGGTGGGAGGAGGGACTTGTGAATCGACCTCCTCCTCTAATGCATCGTACCCGGCTCGTGGGAGATTGTCATCCTCTTCGGCCTCACACATTTGCTGCAGAATTCGAGCCTGAGGGTCAAGCATGAGGTGTGGGTTGCCGACTTGTGCCTCAATCGAATCGAGACGTACAGTGAGGCTCTCTATTTGTGTGCTCAGCCGAGCACATCCGAGCTCAATCTCCTTTTCTTGGTTTGCTCGGGCCATCATCCAATTGAGGATGAGGTTGAGCTTGGCATTGTACTCTGAGGAGTCGTCCTGGAGCTCATTTAGATGCTCGGGCGTGGGATGTGGGTCCACAACCTCGAGCTTGTGGGCCTGGGACTCAATCGAGTCGATGCACCTTGCTAGACTTTCCACTTGCTCGCTCAATAGGGCACATCTGAGCTCCATCTCCTCCTCTTGTTTCGCTCGGGCCATCAATCGATCTAAGATGAGATCGAGTTTGGCATTGTAGGCGGCCTCTTCTTCTCGAGCTGATTTGGACTCCATGATATCAAGAATCTGGTCGAGCTTCTCGTTAAACTCGTGGGACTCATAAGGTTGCTCGACCAGAAAATCGTTCCAGCACCGCTCGGAAGAGTACGGATATGACTGGTAGTAACTCCCGTCGTGATAGCTCGGCTCGTGACCCCAAGACTGGGTGTGCGGTAAGGGAAACACATGGTTGAAGTTCATATTTCCTGCACACCAAAACAAAACAACCACACGTAGCCACGAAGAGGAAAGAAAAAGAAGACAAAGAGAAAAACAAAGATGCACAAAAGAAAGAACAAAAATCCCAAAAACAAAAGACAAAAAGAAACACGGAAAATAAAATCAATACCAAAACCAAATATCCTACTTGCCTTCCCCTGCAACGGCGCCAAATTTGTTGT
Source organism: Striga asiatica (assembly GCA_008636005.1). NCBI lineage: Eukaryota > Viridiplantae > Streptophyta > Magnoliopsida > Lamiales > Orobanchaceae > Striga > Striga asiatica. Next base: position 1,487,013 of record BKCP01009403.1, on the reverse strand, counting down.
GTATAAATTGTTATATTACCGAGTACCGAATCGAAGGATTCGTTTCCCGGGTCGATCTCTCGAGGAAGACGATTCGGAATTTAGAATTGGTATTGATAACACAAAAAAAAAGAAAAATAAATCCTAAACACTCTAATCAGATTGGGGAGGAATTAACTATCAACTAAGAAATAGCATAAAAGCATAAATCCTAAAATACCAACTAAATAATAATAAAGAAACTAGGGAATCGGGAATAATTTATTCAAGTTTCGCAACGTAAAGCCAGACAATTGATCGTTCGGTTCGGAATTGACACTCTCGCCTACACGTTTAGCGGTTCACTCCCAATAACTCTTCGTAACAAGGAATTAAACATAGACGAGCAAGTTTGAGCATACAATACCGGCCAAGTATCCAATCCCAATAACTTTTCGTAACAAGGGACAAGACACCGACAAGCATGTATTTCAATCCAAAACCCATAGAGTATTCAGTTACGAAATCATCTATCTCATGCGAGCCTAAGTCTACGACTTCTCCCCTTTCGGTTCTAAAAGTCGCTAGTTCAATTAGAAGGTGTTTAATCAACTAATCATGTAGGATCAATAAACCCTAACTCAACAAATCAATATTCAAGCGCAAAATCAAAGTGTCACTCTTCGATTATATTAATAAATTAACCTAAGTGTCACTCTTAGGTTATATCAAATTATCAAATGTCAAGCAAGAATTCACCAATTCCTAATCAATTCAACTCGCACAAGAACGAACAAATTAACACCCAACAATCACGAATTAAACAAGAGTAATCATCCCCTATCCCTAGCCATAGGAATTAGCCACACAAAATAAATTCAACACAATCAATCATTTCTCCCAATTCAACCATTTTCATGAATTAAACAAGAAGAAAAACTTACAATTAATCTCAATTCAGGTGTTGAATCCAAAATACAAGCTTAATTCCTAAAGTGTAAAGAAAAAGAAAATGAGAAAGAAATGGAGAAGAAGAAGAAGAAGAAGAAGAAGAAGAAGAAGAAGAAGAAGAAGAAGAAGAAGAAGGAGAAGAAGAAGAAGAAGAAGATGGAGAGTGGAGAAGAGGTTTTTCGAGCTAGGGTTCACACCCAATCGCTCCCCATTTCTCTCCCTGTCAAAAATCGCATAGACAGGTTTTTAAAGGTTGAATCGTGACCTCCGCGGCCGCGACTTTTTAACTGCAGAAGGGCTCCGCGGCCGCGGGACACCTCCGCTGCCCGCGGTGAAGAAAACTGGGCAGCTGCGTGCTGCTTTACGTTTCGAGCTCGTTTGGGCTCGTCCGAACTCGGAATTGAGTTCCGTTTTTTGCTATGCGTCACCAACGAACCCATCTATCCAGTTATGCTCTCAAAAACAACTTTTCCTGAAGAGAAAATTCGCCCAAAGCTCCTGACCTACACACCAAAAACGACAAAACACAAAAGAAAGCCGGAAAAACAAACGAAAAACACCTACAGACTCAAGATGAAGGAAAACACATAATAAAACACGAAACAGACTAAAAACTAAAGAAACGACCTAAAATGGGGGAAAAAAAAAGATAGAATAAACACGAAAAACGCAACAAAATTGAGACAAACAAACCTCAACTTTTGGTCAATAAAATTCTGAAAGATAGATACTTTCCAGACTGTTCCATTTTCTCAGCTATCAAAACTCAGAATTGCTCACGGCTTTGGTCTAATTGGTTGGAGGTTCTTCCCACCTTTTCTAAAGGTTATGCTGTGGAAGTTAGGAATGGTGAAACCACAAGAATGATGAAGTGAATTGGGTTCCTTCTCTTTTGCATCTGAAGCCTACTATCTTAGAGATTGCCAAAGATCACATTATCTGGGTGAAGGACCTAATAAATGTCAATGGGATTGCTTGGACAGAATGGCTGATTAAACAATTTTTCAATGAATCAGAGAGTAAGGCCATCCTCAATATATCCACTCTTAAGACTGGCTGCTCTGACGGGAGATACTGGAAATTTCACAATAAGGGAGTATTTTCTATTGCAAGCACATACTCATTCTTGTCTCATCAAAAGCTTTTAAAACTGGACATCCCCTGCTGCAGCTCCTACAACAGCAAAGCACCCCTTTACAGAATTTGGAAAATGAAAATTCCAGGTAAACTTCAACAGTTTCTTTGGAAGTGTATTAATGGTTCTCTACCTGTTTCATCTAACTTGAAGAAAAGAGGTGTGGATATAGACACTACTTGCCAAAGCTGTGGAGCTTGCCCTGAAACTACAGAACACATTCTACTCCATTGCCCCAAAGCTAAGATGGTTTGGGACATCTCCCCAGTCACTTGGACAGACACCCACTCTCATGGACCCTTCAAATATTGGTGGGATCATATCTGCTCCATTGGCTCCTCTGGGATTGACAAAGCCCGCATACAACTCACTACCTACTTACTTTGGTGGCTATGGAAATGCCGCAACCTATGGATCTTTCGGAAAATGACAATCCCAGCTCACAAGTTGGTCCAAATTGCTCATAAGGAATGGCTCGAGTTCTGTCAGTTTTAACTTTCTGCTTGGTTTTGTTTTGTATTTTCTTTTCAGTCAGGTTGTTTGGTTCTAGTTTGTTAGGTCCTGGTTGTTTGGTTCTAGTTTTTTCATTTGGTTTGGTTTGTTTGGGTTGTATTCTCTAGGCCTTATGGCAGTGGAGTTGGGTGTTTGAGATTAGTTTGCTTTCGGTTCTAGGCCGCCTTGGCGTGTCCTCTCATTTTTCTATTCGGGTATGGCTCGTTGTATTATGACAATGTATTTGGTTGAGTTTATACATCTTCTATCGTTTCGCTAAAGAAAAAAAAAAAACTCAACTTTAACTTAATCTTACTATCTTTAATATTATTTATATAATTAAATAATACAAACAAATCATTCTTACACATCACATCAACTTTAATTCATTATTCATTCACTCACATAATTTTAAATACATATCATTTCTAATCATTTATCTCATACTTTTACATTAAATCAATTTTAATCATTTTATTTTAAATATTATTTTAATTCATTCTTAAAATTTCACTAACAATTAACTATATCACCTTTTTCAAATTAATTATGATTAACCAAAATAACTAATTTTGAACAAATTATTTCATAAACAAAGACGTAAATATTACCTTCCTTCAAAAGACGGGGCAAGTTGGAGAACTCATCCGGTCGTCTACTGAACCGCCTAGATTATTTTCCCCAAATCTCATTGTTCCGAATGACTCGTTTTTCCTTCACAATAATCTCACAGATAGAGGCCCAAATCAGAGAAAAATATTTTAAAATAAACGGTTGCCTTAAAGTAAAGAAAATTAAGACGACATTGTTGTAAAAGAAAAGAGCCCATTTTTATTTCCACTCCAAAAAAAGAGAATAATAAAACCTTGCAGCATTGACACACAATTCTTACATCTTACTACCCTTTTGAATATAATTCCATCATTGGTTCTTTCTTGTCCAAGTTTTTAACCTTTCTTCAACCAAGAAAACATAAGAAATGAAAATACTTGTTCTTTGAACTAGTCTCCAAAATAAAGCTCTCATTCTTGTAATCTCTCTCTCCCCCTCTCTCTGCTTAGATTTTCGCTTCATTCTTGTAGTCTCTCTCTATACATCTTTCTAGTTGTACACTCTCTGCACGGGATTTTACTGATTAAATTATTTGTACTCTTAAACACAGGGTGAATTGTCGAACAAATCTTATTGAGTAGCTCCATCCAACACAGATCTTGAGGTTGGCTTGACTTTTTCCTTTCCATTTCTTGTTATTGTCACTCGGGTACAACTTAATTGGCTTATCTGCAGTTGTTCAGTTCATATGCAACAAGATCTCAAATTGTGTGCTTCATATTTTTCATCTGTGCAGGTTTTTGTTTGTCTTCCTCCACATACAGAAATGGATAAGCTGCAATGGGGGAATAGAAAGAGGCTGAGGTGTGTCAAAGTAAAAGACTCTTCTTTGAACGGAAAATCAGATGGCGGCGGCTGTGGAGGTGTTGTGAAGAAGAAAATAACTTCACGAGTGGTGGATAATAATAGCAATAGCAATATTAACGGTAGTAATGTTAATAACATAAGTAAAGATGCGCATTTTCATCATCCACCTGCTCCATCTCCTCATCGACCTAACAGGTGACATGAGATTTAAGACATGAATGAGGCAAAGATTCGATTTTTATTTTTTTTGATATATGTATTGGGGTTCTATGTTTGTTCAAAAGGTTTTTTTCTACAACGGGATTTTGCTTGCTAAATTGCTTGCAAAATTGGAGCAAAATGGGATTATTAGATTTGGTTTCTGCTGAAAATTTTGTGATTCTGAAAATGGTGTTATTCTTTTAGATTAGGTTACTTCGTATGTCCTGTCCATTTTTTTTTTTTTTTAAAGAAAAAAATGCATTTTGTAGATTTTACTTTTTGTAGATGTGTATAGTAAGATTTGGGTACATTACTGGTAAAAAGGAACTCACTGGATAAGTAAAGTTGCGTATGTTCCTGGGGTTTGTTGGGGGTGTTGGTTAGATCCACACAGCCTTTTCATCCCTTGAAAACCTACTTGACAACAGCAATTATAGTAAGGCTTTTTTGGATTTGGAAAATTAATTTTCAAAATACAGGGAGAAAATGTGTAATAATTGTTAGGGTTTTATTTTTGCACTTGAAAATATGGATTATCAAGAAAAACAAGTTTGAAATTATTATTAGATGATAATTAAGAAAGTTGTTTTCAGGGAATTGGGGATGAGTAGATCTATAACGAATGAGTGCCGAAAAGCATCAACATCATCCTTATCACCCGAGAAAGAAGACAGGTATTACACAACCAGAGGATCAGTCGGTTTTGATGATGGTGGAAAATCGTTGTTTTCGAATCCAAAGGAGGAAAATAGGAAAGTTGTTTGGCCCAAATTGCTAGTTTCACTGTCTAGCAAGGAGAAAGAGGAAGACTTTCTGGCCATGAAAGGTTGTAAACCTCCACAGAGGCCCAAGAAGAGGGCCAAACTCATCCAGAGAACCATATTAGTATGTTTCTGAATTTGATTAAAAAAAAGTTTCAATTGATTGATTTAACATTTAACTTTTGGTTCTGTGGATTGATTGATTGATTACTTTTATTGAGATTCTTACAAAGCCTGGTTTGTGGGTTTTTTGCAGTTAGTGAGTCCTGGTGCATGGTTAACAGACTTGTGCCAAGAGAGGTATGAAGTGAGAGAGAAGAAGACTTCTAAGAAGGTAATCAATTTTTGAGTGTAATGCAATTAAAACTACTGCATTTATTTTACAAAAGACCCTTCAGAAAGAAGACCAACTTGTAAAATGGAAACTTCTGTGAAGTGGGTATTCGGAATTTTCAAGGATACTTGTGTGTTTTTGTTGTAATGTAATTATGTCAGCAATTTGTCCCGGATGAACTACTGCAAAATGAGATCTTGGCATAATCATAATTACCAGTTGTCTTTCATAATTACAGGTTCTCCCTTCACATTTGTTCCTATTCTAGAATGGCTCACTTTCTTTGGTGGAGCATTTGTTTAACAACATTTGAAGGGTGTATATTTGAGACCTTGACAAGGTGTCATTTGTTTCAATTATAAGTTGTTCCTTAATATGACTATGAGGAGGGTATTTACTGGTGAAAAATACAAACCTCATTTGATGTGTGTTTGGAACACCTTTTTTTGGGCCAATATTTTTTATTTATTTATTTTTTTTTTAAATCTCATGAGTAGTACTTGCAGTTTTTATACATTCCAATTTACTACAAATTATTTCAAATTAATATAAATGAAAATGTGTTTTGAAACAGAAACCCAGAGGACTGAAGGCCATGGGAAGCATGGAAAGTGATTCAGAATGATGTGTTTTAGCCCCATGAAAATGCAGAGTTTGAGAACGAGAAATTCTTTATGAATTTTTTTAATATGCCGATTGGGTGAGACATTTCGTCCTTTTGGCCCTTTTGCACTCGTTCAATAGAGCTTGGTGATTTCTAGCATAGTCTGTGTTTTTGGCAGCTAAGGCAGTATTGTTCTCTGCTAGCAAAGTTTTTTCTCCAAATCCTCTGTTGTTTTGCATTACTCCCAATTTGTGAGGGATTGTAGCTCCTCAATTGACTACTTTTTGTAAAAAAGAAGAAAAGAAAATCGCGCTTGTTTAAGGAGATTTTCTGGTTTTGGTTGAGCCTGAAAAGCTATGCTCTGCATTGAACTTGTCTGATTGATTTGGTTTGNAAAACATGTAGGCAATCTTTACACATTTATTCCTTCTATTGAGAGAGTTTGATAGGTAGAATTTTGGAGGTTTTGTTAATGTTCCAAGCTGATGAAGAAACAAAGGCCCTTACAACACGAGCAAAAACAAATCAAATTCCTGGACAAGCAAACATGACGCCGTAACGAAATGTTTCACTGGAATCATCAAAGACGAACAATAAAAATAATTCAGCAAATGCTTGCAGTTTGCAGAGAATATTTCCCGCGTGACAAGTTTGAAGATGAAAATCTCAGGTTTGTAAGATTATAATGGAGTGAGGTTAATTGATGAGGCCTTTGAACCCAGTTAAGCCTCCACTTGGGCTTTAATAAGTAGGCCTTTGCGAGATTTGTGGAAGATTTATTCTATAACGATGGAGATTGTCAATATATGGAATGGATTCCTACTTGTGCTCTTTCTCAGTTACGAAGTTTATCAACAAATTTAATTGAAAATAAACAGCTATTTTTACTGAATTAATTGATTTATTGCATTTTTTTTTCATCTAATTTTCTGTTACATTTTTGTACATGAAATTTTTATTACAAACTGAGTGTCGAACTATATGTGAAACTTATGAATTGAATGATAATTTTCAGTTCTTACAACTTAACTAGAAAATAAAATATAGTACAAGAAATACTGATGAGGGAAGAGAATAAAGTCGAGGTGAGAAAATCAATTTTTGCAAGACAAATATCCCTGTAAAGCGCTGACGAGTCTATGTGTCTTACTCTCAAATATATAACTGCAATGCCTCGAAGTCTATAACACACCGAACTTTCGAGCTACAAATAACTAAAACAAAGTTCAAAATTGAGCACGCTTGTAATATGATGCGTGAGGCTTTTCAGATAGTGAAATGAAGATGATGTTGTGTCATTCTGCAGCTCTATCATGTCCCATTTATAGGATTTTCAACCAAGTAAGGGAAACTAAAGGTCAACAACCACTAAGGGCAGGTAACAACCGAGTCATAGTTGTTGCAATTATAGCGTGGCTGAGCCCAATGTCCACGCCCTTTAACACCGGCTCAGACCGTCCAGAATCGCCCAAGTCCAGCCCACAGTCTAATTGCCAAGTACCAATGACCAATATCGAAGATCCAAGGCCCAGACTCATGCCCGTGGTCGAGTTGATCTGGCGTGCTAGCGCGCGCGTGTGGCCGAAGCCACCGCCAACACTTGATGCATAACTTTGTTGTTGTTGTGACCTCTCCAACTCTCTTTATTATAATAAAGAGTTATCCTCATTTACAATCCAATGTAGTATAGGACTCTTGACCTTCAAATCCTACAATTATCGTTTTAACTGCCCATTAATGTCTAACTTTTATCATTCATTTCTCTCACCAAAAACCTATATTGATCAAATAAATATACCACGAGTATATATTCCGAACGTAGAATTTTTCTACACAATTTAATTAATTAACCCAAAATTAAATATTTAACCATAAAAAAATCAGTCAAAAACGGATCAAAACTCAATTTTTCTAAATTGATTTTCTAACAAATTTTTATTCAAAAATTTTCATATTGCAATTCGTATATAAAACACACTTAAGATGAAAAGTAAGTTTTTTTAATCATATATATATATTTAGAAGTGGGTTCAAATGTGAATTAAACATAATGAAAGAAATAAGAATAAATATGTACCATTGGATTGATCAAGTCAACTGTCATGATCAAGTCAAATTTTAATATATGGATTTGACCATTCATTAAGTGTATTTTGGTCATTAAGGGGGTGATTGGATATGAGTTCAACTAGTAAAAAATTGGTTTTTTTTTTTTTTTTTAGGTATGATTAGTTGTTAGTGGATATATTAAAATAATATTTAAAATAAAATACTTAAAGTTGATTTGATATAAAGGTAGGAGAAAATGATTGGAAGTGATGGTTAGTTAAAACTATGTGAGTGGATGATTAGTGAAATAAAGTTGATGTGATGTGTAAAAATAATTGGTTGATATTATTTAATTATATTGATAATATTGGAGATAGTGAAATTGAGTTAACTTTGAGTTATAATGATTTTTTTACTGTACAATCTATATACAATCGCTCCTTAAGGGTATTTGACCACTCATTAAGAGTATACCACGAGTCAAGCACCCGTTGTCAGCTGCCCCACCGCCGGCACAGCCGGTCGTCGCCACCAACCCCCTCGAGCACGTTGTCACCGTTGCCACCAGTTCCCAACAGCCTTGCCATCAACGCCTCCAACATCCCCCAACTGCCTCGCCACCGCCACCACAGCCCCGTCGCGCTGCAACTCGGCGGAACGATGCCGCTTTGGAGCCGCATAATCAACCTTTGATCTGCCAAACTTCGTCGAGATTCCTGTGGGAGTCTTGAAGACATGCCGTGTAAAAGGCGGAGAATGAGCTCTGCAGATATGCCCCCACAAATCAGAGTCGTCACTGTACTCGCCCGATGCCGGGCGATTTGAGATGTTGATCTGGTCGATTGCCAAGTTGACCATCACTGTTTGGGGCTAAGGAAAATTGAATCGTGGGGTGAGGAAGAAGAGAGGATTTGCAGATTTGGGAAGATCATTTGGGAGGTGTTTTGGAAAATTTGATATATTTCAGGGATCTTATTGCAATTGATTAAATTTTAATATATTTCAATTTAGCTCGTGAGGCAAATCGATAATTTAATAAAACTTCCAAGGACTTATATGGAATTTCAGAAATTTGAATATATTACATTTTAGTTCATGAGTAAAATTTAAATTAACACAAAGAAATGCACAATATATTGTGTCTGTNAAATTTAGATTTCAGCTTTAATGAATTGCTTTTATTTACATATATACCAAATATAACACTTAATTGCACTTATACCTAACTTCATCAAATTATTTATATACATACAATATAATTAGTAACAGATCAAGTCATAATGACTTACCATAACAAATCCGCGTAACTGACGGGATGCATTCCTAGAGAGAGAAATATTTTTATGTCGGCATCTTTTATCCCAATTTTTGTTTATGTCGGATGTATGCATAACATATACATCACATATACATTTTTATATACATAGGAAAATATATAAACAATATATATACGAAAAATATACAGTATATATACCTGCTACTACACAAACAAAAAAAAAAATGTATAAATATACTACACATATAAAGCATATTTATACATAAGATATACAGAAGATGTAGTTTTAGTTCTGGGTCTGTAACTTTCAACTTCACTACGTCTAATCCCAGGTCCTATGGTCCCCAATCCGTAAATTCTTACATTTCAAATTTCTTCTTCGACCTTTGTTACAGTTTTAAAGATTGATTTTTTTTCAATTGTTGTTGTTGAGCTTGAGTAGAGTGTTCTTGTGTTGAGGATTAAATTTGAAAGTTTGGTTTGATAAAACCATGTGATCGAAGTTTTAGCACAGTAATTCCTATTTCCTCTGTTCGATTTATTTTTGTATACAAATTGATTGCTCAAAAAACAAAAGAGAAAAAAAATCAATTGAAGGAGAAGAGAAAAAAATTAAACGAAGAACCGTAGAAGATGAAGAAGACGAGAGAGGAAGAGAGAGTAATGGATATTAAATCCCATTAAGTTAGGTAACAAATCCCAATAAATCCATCTTAGTAATTTTACAAATAAAATAATAGTCTAGTATACATACAATAAAAGTTCTGCTGTATCGTTCAAGGAGTAATTTTCTCCTTTTTTTTTTCACACTGGGTCAGTGAGCGAATATGGGCTAATGTTCATTCTCACATGCATTAATATGCAATCAGTCAAACGATATTGTGCATTCTCGCAAGTTTATCAAAATGACACCGCGCTTAGTGTTGTTCATTGACTCAATCGGTCGACCGGAATAACCTCGTCGAACTTTCGAAAATAAATTGGACCTTTTTTCCCAAACGAAACTGGATTCGAACTGAGATAACTGATTTATTTGGTCAATAAACCGAGTTAACAAAAATAATCATAATAAATTACTATTCATATAAAAAAATGTATTTAGTATTTTAATATTTTATATCATTTTTTGCTAAAATACATAATATATATGGCTAAGGACATAACAGTCATCACTCGGTCACGTTCACAAACATAATTATCATCAATAATTCTTTCCTCCACTGCCAGAGGCTCCATGCAGCAACACTCAAAAGAGTAGGCCAACTCACATTACCAAAGCGACCTCACTTCATAGATAGATTTGATAGAAGCCATGCAGACCTATCCAAATAGAAAAAGACCAGCCCCTGGCCTTGGTTTTATCAACCTCAGCCACAAGTTTCTTGCTCCCTCACAGTCCCGCACAAAATAGAGATATTTTGTTTTTAGAATTTTTGAAATACAAAAGCCGGATAATACGTTATGCTGAATTACTGAGTTCGAATAGAATCAGAAAATGGAAGATTTGTTCGGTAAATTTTTATTATTATTCATAATCGTAAGTCGCCTCTTGAATCACCAAAGATCCTTATTACCAACCGAATCCATTGAAAAGATTCGAAATCAACAAAAGAAAGGGAAGTAGACTTGACCCATCTAATTATGACTATATCTGCTATTTTGATATTCAAAAAATTCAATAGAGATTAAATTTGAATTAGACTGGTTGACCCACTTCCATTTTCAAATTTCATTTCCTTGGACTTCGAAATAATATTGATTACATAGTTCGTTTGATTATGATATTTCAGTTATATTAAAAATAAAGTCGATATCGAACCGATATAACCTAAAATGTAAATGTGAAAAACTGAACAATATGTGGAATTTTAATTTTTTTCATAGGGTTGTTTTAGTCATTTGCGCTACGCTAAAGTGCAATCTCATATACATTATTGTGTATATTCTCTATAAATATTGTGCATTCTACATTATAAACACATAATGTTGAAATTTTGCATTTATTAAAGTAAACTCAAATCAAAATAAAATCAAACCGAAATAATATGTTTATTCGCTCAGTTAACCGAATTAACAATAATAATCAAAATAAAAATATTATTTATATTATAAATACATATATAGTATTTTAATATTTTATAAGTTTTTAGTGGATGAAAATAAATAATATTTATATAAAAATATATAAAAAATAATATTTTTATTTAGTTAGNCATTAGTACGGCCTAGATACTACAACAAACCACTACACTTTCTAGAGGCAGTCGACAAGCAATGTGCCCTCCGAAAAGACAACCAACACAGAAACAATCAAACATGAAATTAAACAAAAAACATAAAATAGCCACTGCACTGTAAATACCAGACCTGACTAGTTCTGCATTTGGTCATCCTTGAGCCTGCTCCCGGCTCCTTTACTTTTGTCTAGTCTCTCACTGCAGCTTGAACTATGTTCTGCTCTTGTCTCCAAATGCCTTCAGATTTCCAGAGATTGCGAGACTTCCAAAGCCACCAAAGTATGTATGTTGTTAATTGGATCCTAGCCTAGAAATCTCTGAAAAGTCTACTGAACAAATATACCCCCACAAGTCTCTAAACCTGCAAGATTCAGTTGCCAACCCATCCCAACAAACTGGTGCATGTTTCCAGACCATTCTTGCTCTTCTACATCTGAAAAAAACATGCTCGATGATCTCCTCTTCCTCACCAAAACTTTTACACAATACATCCACTAGAATACCTCTCTGTCTCACAGTCCCATTAACAGGAAGTATTCCATTAAAGCATTTCCACACAAAAGGTTTGATTTTACCTTGGATTCTCAACTTCCAGCTCAGCCTGATTCTTCTTTCCCTGTCAGCTGTAGTATTGCCTTCTGCTTTATCCAGCTGTTGAAGCATTAAAATATTCTTGCTTTTATTAACGTTTGTATGCTTAACTTTATTTAGTTTTCTTTGATTTTTTCCATCATATCCTTTCGACCACAACCTCCATCTCCTCCCAAGCCTCGTCAAATGTGGGCTCTAAATTTCAGCGAGGATTTTCGTTTGCCATGGCTATGATGTTTTGGTGGTTCTTTGAACGAAATTCCCACATATGGTGCCAAAATAGTGTGTAAACGGCCTTGATCAGCTTCTGCAACCCTGGATCCGTACTCGGCCAGCTCGATAGACCTGCAAAACAGCGTCGGAAGTGGTCCTGGCATAGAGACTCCGACGATCAAGTTAGTATGTGGATGAAGATGATGAATAGTACTGTATAGCTTGTAAGTATATCAATATGTATAGAGTGTATGTCATCATACCTCACCCTTTTTATATAGGAGTGCTAGCTTGTTGATCAAGACTGCCTGACTGAGCTGCCTGATTGCCTGAGCTACCTATTCGTACTCCCGGGTGCCCAAAAATATCTGATTCTGTTAGGCCACGTGGTCCTATCCACGTGTGGTCCTTATCTTAATAATGTTACTTCTGATCTCGCATGTACTGTGTTCACATTAGTCTACCTTATTAGGTGGTCTAATTGTGCGACCAACCCGGCCTCTTTTGGACCAGGTTGCTCTGACCTTCAACATATGAACTATCTTATAGGTCGAGTTAACGACCTGTCTGCCTTCAGGTCGAGTTAACGATCTGTCTGCCTTCAGGTCGAGCTTCTATCAGGCTAGCCGAGAGCCCTAGCTCAACCTGTTGGTGAGCTCCTTTACTTATAAGGTCACCATCTACCTGGTGATTTGGTACCCTTGGTGTCCAACCGACCTGTCTGTCCACTCGGTCCAGTCAAACCGTTCTTCATATCGTACTCGACCTGGTATGGTATCACATTCAAACTTATAAGTATATCTATACTTATATAAAAGGGGATCCTATTTACTACATTTAGTAACAAGAAAAGTCAACATTAAATGTCATTACTATTTCGATATTAGAATATTTTATAATCATTATAAAATATTTTGAGGAAGACAATTTATGAATTCACTTACCGTAATAATCTCATTCAGTTTTATTAGGTATTGATTAGGGACATTATAATCTGATTGTTTATTATTATACATAGATTAATCATAAAATACTAATTTTATATATATAATCGATCAGATTTTTTATTATTACACATAGATTATATTTTTGATTCATTATATTGCATTCAGATTTATTAGGTAATGATCTAAACATATAATGATTATATATAATTTAGGGTTACATTTATATAGATCACTCATTCATATTTTTTATAATCATTATATTTTTAATCAGAAATTTTACGTACTAAAATTCACGTAATAAATTTATAAATCTTACATTTTTCAGAATGAATTCAATACGAAAAAAATTTAGTCCAAATTTACGTGTGGTTTTGAAGTGAAACTTTGAAATTCAAAATCTCTTCTAAGTTTAGTTACAAGAAAATCGGGCTGCATTCAACACTTGGACCAATTTAAAAATTATTCCTTAAATGAAGGAATTTATAGATAATTTTTATCTCTACTCAGTCACATGATTATTTTGAATATAAAAAGAGAGAGATTACAAATTAGTGAATCATATATTACCTAATTCAATATCTTAACATTAAGGAATAAATTCATAGTATTATCTAAATTTGTATCTCATATTACTATATCATTAAGAATATATTATAGTTATATTATCATATCATAAAAATATATTAAACCCATATTGTAAAAAAAATAATTCATATAATTTTATAACAATTCTACTACACTATTTAACAGTATTCATTTTTATTATATAATAAAATAATAACTAAATATTATATAGTGAACAACAATAAGTAAAATTATTACTTTCTTTTATATCAAGGCTAAAATTTAATTTTTATTAGTATAAATGTTTTAGTGAGATAATATATTAATTATTTTACAAGCTAGCCATAACATACTCATATTTAATGTTCTGGCTAAAAAAACAACGCTGGTTAAAAGAGGTGGAAAAAAACTTATAATAATCCTATTATTTTTAGACTTAACTTTGATTAAAAGAGGTAGAAAATAGATAATAATCCTATTATTTTTTAGACTTAAATGGTTAAAAGATGTGGAAAAAAACTTATAATAATCCTATTAATTTTTTAGACTTAACTTTGATTAAAAGAGGTAGAAAATAGATAATAACTCTATTATTTTTTAGACTTAAATGGACAAGGGTGTGAAAATAACTCATTTAATATCTCCCTCCGTGCATTGCACGGGGTACGTACTAGTTCATTTTAAGGTTGTTCCATTCAAACCGGGAATCTATACTTATATAAAGAGTTATCACATTTATTAGAATTAGTAGGAAGAAAAGTCAAAGGTAATTAATGGATTCTATTTCTATCAATTAATTTTTATTTAATTATTTTTTCCCATAATATTGGTACAAAAAAAAAATATACGTAAAACAAAAAAAGCCTATTTGATCGGAAGATAAAATCTTGATTTTACTAAAAATAAATCAGATGTCAAGCCTAATTTGAAGGTTTGGTAGTCTATATAGATATTGATTTACGTAAATCAATACATCTAACATTTATAGTTAGTGTAAATTTAAAATTCCTTCTTATCTTTGTACAAAAAATCTTATCTAATTGTATGAAAAATCTGATCTAATTTGTTCTTCTACATATAATGTGATTTCCGTATATCAAGATTTTTTTTAAAAAAATCTTAACAGAATTTTTCCTACGTATTATAAAATTTTTATTTAATATTGCATCTTATAATATAATATTCCCCAAAAAAATATATCTCGTGCCTCGCACGGGTCACGTACTATATATATCCCGTACATTTTTCTTTATTCATGTATATAACTATAAACTTGGATAAATAGCCTTCAAATTGTGCACCCCGTGCATCGCACGGGCTCTGCACTAATTCAATTTAAAAAAGGACGGATATTGTTTGTAATTATCATTTGGAAACAAATAAATTTTATGTATCAGTATCCGTAGTGGTCAATCTATTGGATTCTGCGAAATCAAATTTAAAATTTGTATGCAAAGCAACTAATGAATAAGATCAAATAATTTTTTGTTTGGAAACGACTCCTATTTTATGGATCGTCATCCATCTTTAAGGTTTTTCAAATCAAATTGAGAATTTAAATTAAAAATAAATGGATATTGTTTTGTACTTATCCTTTGTAAACAACTCATATTTTACGTATTATATTCATCTTTAAGGTAGTTCAATTTATATTGAGAATTAATTTAAAAAAGGATGGACATTGTTTTGTAAGTATTGTTTGGAAACAAATCAGATTTTATGTATCAATATCTATCTTGGTCAATATATTGGTTCTACGAATCTATAAATATATAAAAAGAATAACCATTTTTTAATAATAGAAAGTCAAACCTTTAGTCAAAATGTTTTAGCATTTATTACTTTCTATAAGTAGCAATTTATTACATTATTTCCTTAATTCTAGCTTGCAACATTAAATCCACTTGCAACAATAAATCCAATATGCTTTTGGTTTAAATTTAAACTTTATGTTCAAAATACATTAAATTCGATTGTTCTCTTAATTCACGCTTGGAAAAATAATCCATTTGCAACAATAAATCCTATAGGCTTTTGTTTTAACAATCCGTTAAAATCGTTTACAATCTCCACAAAATATCATCATCTGTATTATGCTTTTTAATATTGTTTGTTATCAGTAAAAAAAAAATCTGTCAAATTTTGTTCAGCTGTTGATTCAATGACCATAAATTTGGATTCCTATTAGGAATAAAATTGTTAATTTTCAAATACAACATACAAAAAAATAATAATAATAATTAATTTGGCTTTTGGTTCCATACACTATTGAAGATCGGACTGTACAAAAAATCTCATTAACGCATACACGCCTAATAATTCTCAAGGTAATCTATCGGCTTTTGGTTCTATACACCAGTAAAGATCGGACTATAAAAAATCTCATTAATGCATATCCACCTAAAAAATCACATGTAATTTTACAGAATACATCGCTCGATAAATTTAAAAAATCTTATCTCTTATGTATTTATTCTAACAGATTTTAAAAAAATAATTATAACATATTTTTTTCTTCTTAAAAAAGTTAATTCACTTTAAAGTCTAATTGCTAATATAAATCTTGATCTACGGTAAGAATTTTTTTAAAAAGTTAATTTTCACCTATCTAAATACTAATATTTTTCAAATATTATTAACATTTATAATATTGGAGATATTTTAAACATTATCTGGACACAGATTAAGGAGCTATATGTATATATATATGGAGGATATACATATATTTTTGTGTCTTTTTCTANACATATATTTTTGCATCTTGGTCTTTTTCTAGAGAAACTTGTTTTTAGTCATGACCAATTATATGTTGTTGTTTCGCGTGTAACTAATAGAAGGGGGTTGAAGATATTAGTTTGTGAGAATGACGAGTTGTCCAATAATCAAACTCATAATGTTGAAGATATTAGTTTGTGAAAATGACGAG
Organism: Striga asiatica; assembly: GCA_008636005.1. NCBI lineage: Eukaryota > Viridiplantae > Streptophyta > Magnoliopsida > Lamiales > Orobanchaceae > Striga > Striga asiatica. The sequence goes on along the minus strand of BKCP01009403.1, from coordinate 1,470,355 downwards.
TTGTCCAATAATCAAACTCATAATGTTGTGTACAATGAGGTGTAGTCAGGATTCATGGCGATTTGGTTGTAGAAAAAGCATCCATGATCCAACCCAAAATAGTCTTTGGGAAGCTTCGCCCCAACGAACGAAGCAAAGCGAAGTGAAGTCAAAGATAATATATGATTGTTTCTTTGTCCAATACTATTTTATTGTACAATTTTCCTACGTATTATAAAATTTTTATTTAATATTGCATCTTATAATATAATATTCTGCAAATAAATATATCTCGTGCCTTGCACGGGTCACGTACAATATATATCCCGTATATATTTTTTTATTCATGTATATAATTATAAGCCTAGATAAATAGCCTTAATTGTGCATCCCGTGCATCGCACGGGCTCTTAACTAGTTTAGAACAACTAACGTGAACTCCGGAATCATTTACTTATGAGGCAACAAAATATGATTTATAGACAAATTTTACATAATATTTGGCGTTTAAATTTTACATTTGACATAAAGGATTTTTTTATTAATAAATTTAAAATCGGCAGAATTTTAAATTTATAACTAATGTGTACCCCGTGCGATGCACGGAAACAATATTAAATCAATAATATTATAAATAGACCTCGAGTTTGAGTCACTCAATGGCGGAGGTGGAAACAATATTAAATCAATAATATTATAAAATTTGGATGTTTAATATTAAAACACCTAAAATATTATATCAGTATATGTAAAAGTATTCAAAATTTTCTATATTATTTTTGAAATATGTGAAGTCACCTACAACTTTTTTAAACAATTTTAGAAGTAAAACACATCTAAAAACATTTGAATTTAACATTGTGTAAAAAAGATTTTTCTAGACTATTTTGTAGAGAAAACATGTCTACAAATATTTAAATTTAACATCAATTATGTATATGTGTGTATATATATACATATGTATAGACGAATATGTAAAAAAATATCTAAACAATTTGTTTAAAGTATCTAAAATGTTATAAGCCTAATTTAATAAAGACATTAAGCCTAATTTAGTAAAGACATTAAGCCTAATTTAATAAAGACATTCAGATGATACCGTATGGGCGTTAGTTCCATCTAACAAAATTTGATTACACACAATTTTAAAATTATTATTATACTAAAATATTAGTAATTAGACCGATGAAAATTATTATCATACTAAAATATTAGTAATTAGACCGATGAAAATTATTATCATACTAAAATATTAGTAATTAGACCGTTGAAAATTAGCAGCGCCGACATGGGTCGTATTTTATTTTTTAAATCTGTATAGATAAGGGATGAGATTTTTTAAACTGCTTATTTTATTTTTTAAATCTGTATAGATAAGGGATGAGATTTTTTAAACTGTGAGACCTATGTAATGGAATTTTGTAAAAGATGAGAGATAAACTCGTGTAGATTTATGCTATGGATAAACTTTGTATAGATTGGAATTGGAAACGATTTTAAAAGCAAAAAAGATCAATTTCAAATGCACGGATTAGAAGGAAAACATATCTAAAAATATTTGAATTTAATATTGTGTAAAAAAAAAAAAATTGAGACTATTTTGTAAAGAAAACATGTCTACAAATATTTAATTTAACATCAATTATGTATATGTATGTATATATAGACGAATATGTAAAAAAATTGTCTAAACAATTTGTTTAAAGTATCTGAAATATTATAAGTCTAATTTAATAAAGACATTCAGATGATACCGACATTATTCCCATCTAACAAAATTTGATTACACAAAATTTCAAAATTATTATTATATTTTTTACGTTGTTATCGAGGATGTATGGTTAGTTTATAATATTTGTACGAATTTGATTACACACGATTTAATTGGATTTGTTGTTGCATGCCGATTTAATTGTGCAAAAATTCTGATATTTTTGTAGGAAAGTTTAGAAAAAAAGCCAATCGGATTTGTTGTTGCACGCCGATTTAATTGTGCACGCTACAGTTTAGGAAACACTGCAATTAAGGAGCCGTTTATTGTGATTATTTACAGTTGTCCACTATTGCTATAATTAGAATATATTTAATGAATTAGGCGGGAAAAACTTGCTAAATTTATAAAAAGGTTATTCTTTTTATATAATGATAGATTGTATAAAAAATTATTATCCTATTTTTTAGCTTCTTATCTTTATGTACATTTTAATTTTCAAAATTGTATGCGAAATTATTGACCTTCTTCTTTGAAACAATTTATGTGTCTTATTTTGTTGGAAACATTTACATATCAATCTGCAAATTTGTTTTAAAAATAGACAATATAAATTTACGATATTAATTTCAAATATGCAAATATGTTTCAAATATGAGCGACAAAAACACATTTATCGTAGAATGATTTTCCATAATCTAAATTTTGGGATATAAAATTGTGGTATTAATTTCAATATGCAAATCTATTATGTATCTATATATATATAAAGAGGTTGTTGGAAAAATACATTAATAGAAAGTTTGACCAAATAAATATAATGCTTGACTTACTATTAATGGAAAGTTCGAAAAAACAGATATGAATCTACAGTAACAAAATCTGAATCCGATTTTTTTGGCAACAAATTTGGAGATTCTTATGGCATAATTTGAATTCTATTTTTTTCGTATCATATTTTATTTTTTTACTAAAATTTAAATCATATCTTTTTTTGTAAGGATTTAGAGATTCTTATGCAAAAAATGTGTCAATTATTTATGAAAATAATTCTAAATACAAATTAATTTAAAAACCTTACAAATTTGGTACAAATTTAAGAAATAAATAGTTGTATAATTCTTAACAATTCTTCCAATATTACTGAATATTTTTTTCTTTCAAAAAAAGTGTGTAAATTGGATAAAACCACGTGCAATTTTTATTTTAAAATAAAATTGATATTTGGACGGGATGCACAATCAAAATTGTGTTCACGTTTTTTGGTAACAAAAGCGGTTTATCTTTGATATTTATAGTCACCTTATCCAATTATTTAGGAAAACTTGTGTGCGACTTTTCAAAATTTGAAGGCATCGATTTTGTTGAATTCTAATGTTTTTTCTTAACCATGTTTTACCGAGATTTTGGTAAGTTCATATCCTTTTTTTTCTTGGTTAAGTTCATATCATTTTCTTTAAGAAAGAGACAGTTGTATAAACATTAACAAATTATTTCAATTTTTTATTAGAATTAGTTTCAATTCAATTTGTTTGGTAAAAAAATTGGTGCAATGTTAGGAAATTTCGGTTGCAATTTTAGGAAAAATTGATGATTTTTTTTATTTGGTTTAAAAAAATATTCGGATCAATTAGTTTAATAAAAAAAATCAGTTTATTTATAGAAAAATTGATTTCATTTTCAGGGTAATTAATGATGTTTTTAATTTTTCTTAATTGAAATTTAGAATTAGATTTAAAATAAATAATGGGTGAAAATCCCTAAAATAAATTACTTTTTTTTCTACTTCAATTTTGTTCAATAAATAAGATCCTTTAAATTTTTTAAAATTTGTTAACTAATAACTAATAATATGCAATTTTGGATAAATTTGAATTTACGTGCCAAAGAATGAAATCAATAATGTTGTACATAAGGAAGTGTTTAATAACATATAAATTTTATTTTCATTAAATTTTTAATGGCATGAGACAATTTAAATACAAAAATATATTTAAAAAATATATATATAAGAAATGCCCCCGTGCATCGCACGGGCACCATACTAGTATATATAATTAGGGGCTATCTTACAATATGACTTGGTGTCGGTGATGAGTACGATGAGCTGAAGCGATTCTCAGAGTGGCTTCTAGTGGCTTGCTAGCACTAGCGGTGGTACAGTCAGTGGATCGAGCGACGGTTGTACAGATATCGACATCCCTGATATTCATTTGAAATCACAAAGAAATCCTATTGCTACTATTGTTGAGAGTACGTACCCGATGTTCAAGAGTTCAGGTGATGACCTTAGTTATCCAAAGGACAGAGCAATGCTGCTACCTCTTACGGTTGATGTTGTTGAGTATGTTAACGAGCACATGAACTCGTTGAACTCTTTTGAGGGAAGGACTTAACTAAGCTAGGACACCGCAAACAAGTTAGGTGCTGGATATGACTCTCTTCAAGATCTTCAAACTCCTGAATTTCTGAATGCGATTTAAGTGTTCGAGACTACCAAATCATAAATTGCACTTGAAAGGTTGGTACTCCAGTGATGCTGTTGAGAAACATTGATCACTCAATGGGGTTGTACTAACTCATTCTAATAATTCGCTTTCCGTGCAAATGCACTGATTGAATACTGGTATGTTTTAAATATGACGACAACAGTACATTTATTATAGCATGATTTTATACAATCTAAACTTCAAATTTTAAAATTCGTGATTTACATCATTATTTAAAATCGAAGAGTAGTACATCCCGAACATCGTTTTTCTCCTTTTTTATATAAAACTAAATTGAATTAAATTAAAGTTAATTAATGATAAATTATAAATTTTTAACACTTGAAAAATGGTATAAGCACAAGAAAATTGGAAATATTGTAATATAGGCCCAAAATGGTAATTTTGTTATAAGCAAAAGAAAAATGATACACAGAAAAAAAATTGTGATATAAGCACAAAATAATGAAGAAAAATATTTATGCTATTATATTGTAAAGGTTGCAATAAGTTAGATAACCACTATTTAAATACCTAATAATTGGTATACTAAATTATGAATCAGTCAAAAATATTTAATTAAATTAATTTTAATATTAACGATAATATTAAACAAAACAAAACAAGGCCAAAATAAGAAAAGAGCGAGTTAATGGTGGTGCCCTGATGTGGTTGTTTACAGAAAGGCAATGGACCAACAAATCAACAATCCCAATACTTGAAAAAACAAAACAAGTTAAAACGGGTCTGTTTCCACTCACATGCAAATCCATCCAAATGGCCTTACATCTTTTTCAAAGATATCACTTTCACACTTCCCATATCACTCTGCACTTTAAATAAGGCCAAAATATATTAAAAAAAGCGTATGGTGTAAAGTACAGCCTATTCCCATTGTTTTGGTTGTCCATATTATTTAATAATTGTGCCGTGCCTTAATAAAAATAATTCCTTCTCTGGCAAAACCAGAAAGCTCCACTAATCTGAATGAGTAGACTAATAAAGCACTTGAAAATTAAGTAATATAGAGGGTTGG
>BKCP01009403.1:1408461-1464975 GCA_008636005.1 Striga asiatica | reverse complement strand
AATAACTTATTGGCAATTAGAGTTTAGACCAGGCCCACCATAGTAAAAAAAACTCCCCCATTCACCATTATACCCTGTTTGGATATCATAGCAGTTGGATTGCTCTGTGTAAGTCCCAAGCCCTTTTGGGGACTTAAGGTTGTTTGAGGCATCGACGACTTGAATGTTTCGAAAATAGCTCGATTTTCCAAAACCTTCTTCTGGAAAACGACCACTGCCCATTTGAGTTGACGTGTGTTGTCCGTTAGGCTCCGAGTTCACGACTTCACCTCCCCACTCAATCATAGAAGCACTCTCACCTAAGTATGAGAACAAGAAAGATGGCCAATATCCCAACACATACTCCTTCCCAAATTGCATCCACCAGTTACCTTCTTTTGGATCCTATATTAATTAATTAATATTGCAATTACCATTTTTTTTAAGAAAATAGGAACCCCAGAACAAAACTACTAATCTTTGAAAGAATATATATAAATATATATATATATGTGGATATAAATATATATATATGTGTGTATGTATGTATTTTTTCTTAAATAGGGTAATGGTCAAGTTAGTACTACAAATTTACACTTAAATAGTATGCAATGATTGTATGGTACAACAAACAAGGTTAATAATTAGTAAAGAAAACTGCAAGATTCTCAGTCAACATCACTATAGAACTATAGTAAATTAGTAATGATAATTTATTTCCAAGTAACATATTAATTTACCTTCTTAACACAAACATGTATACCCAGTTATCAATCTCAAAGCTTTAGATTATTAGTAAATTGAGATTTTCCAGTGAGACGGAGTGGGATACACTGATTTCTTTCAAACATGATATTTTTTAATCATAAAGTTAATAATTATTGCTTTAAAAGATACCCAAGATTTCTTCAGGATTTTTTTTTTATTATTATTATGTTCAAAGAGATATTTTTTTCATCAATGTCTTTGACTGCCAAACGTGCTCACACGAGTTATTGTGGACCATTAGATATTGGTTAGTGCCTTTCAAAAAGCGGGTGAAATTGAGAATTTACCTTCCAAATGAGAATGCTAATATCATATTGTGAATTCCTGTATGCAGAGACAGGAGAGATACTTGCACCCATTGCTATATCACTGTTGACTTGAATAAATCCCGAGCACAAAAGATTGTAACATCCCGTTGCTTGATATGCATCACTCTGAAGTTATTATTATCAAATTGAAAATTATTAAAAAAAAATTAAAAAATAAAACAAATGCTTTCTTTTCTCAACAAATGATCAGCTTATGAGGTTACTTACAGTCCAATAAGTGAAGAGTCTTGTGTTGTTGTCACCATAAAGATCTGGGCTGACCTGAAAACAAACAAAAGTGAAACAAAATTAAGTTTCAAGGCATTTTTTTCCAACTTTTCTTTAATGGAACTTGACTAAATATATGCACCTGCCAGCCAGCTTCAATGCTATTAAGATCTTGGCCAAAAGAACCACCCAAAATCCAAATCTGAGACAAGCTGAACTCATTAGGCTGTTGTATTTTCGGCTCCCAGACATTAATGGTTGCTTTTGCTCCGTAATATTTCTCCCCTTCAACATACGCTATAGCATGCTACACGAACAAAAATAATCGATCCATAAGACTACAAGATCACATGTGAACAAGAAAACAAACACAAAAAAGCAAGGAAAATACATTCTCCACAAAAAAGCTAATTTTATCTTAGTTTCTTTTTGTTTTTTCATTGCTTTTCAATCTAATTACCTGATGACCAGTTTGCGTTGTGAAATCGGGTTCGACCGACCTTGGCTTAAGGAAGCTGCTTTTGTGCTTTTTCTTGCCATAGCTTTTCACAGAGCTTGCCCTTAACACATCTTCCTTTTTTGTCCTTCTTATTGGGACAGTGTTATCTGGGCACCTGCCATTCATGTGCCATAGCTGAGTGATTGTGTTTGGTCTTTCTTTATGAACTGCTGACATCTCGTTCAAGTCGAAAAGGCCTTCCGGATGATAACTAGGCCTTGCCTAAAGTATATGGAATAAATAAATGAAGATTAATCAAACACAGAAAAGTGGATAAGACATACAACATGGGATGGATATGAATGAAATGAACCTGGATTTTGTGGTCTTTGAGAAAAGGGTGATCTAAAGCTGGCTGATGAGAGATGTGAACACAGTCAATGATATCTCCATCTGGGCTCTGTTCAATCTTCCTCCATGTTAGACCAAATTGCAAAATGGATAAACAGATGAATAAATATAAACTAGATCTTTATCTCAGCATTGGCTTCCAAAAATCTATCTTTTAACAGGTTAAAACACATATGGCACTAACATAAACCAAAGAGAACAAGAAATGGTAAATGAAGATTGAATAACAGTGAAGCAGAAACTCATAAACGAAACAAATAAGGGAAAAATGTAGAAAAATATTTAAAAAGGAAAAAACTGGGGACAGAAAAATAAGTAGAAAGGCTTGGAGATTTCAGATAATCTTATTTGTATCTGAAACTACAGAAGACAGACATGGAGAAACTATAAGATTTAGTCCACCCCCATTTCTGACCTACAGCCAACACAGCAACAGAAAATGAAAAACAAACGAAAAAGCTTCATAATAGGAAATCAAAGTAAGAGATTTTCTTCAATGGGGACCTTAATTGTTTTAACAGGAGGCTTATTGAGCCTCTTTAAGTGCTTCTGAACTTCCAGCTTCTGTCTTGAAGAAGACAGCCTCCCGGCGCATGATAGCGAGACCAGACACCATACAAAAACCAAGAAGAAAACCACTTGCATTTTCCCCCTCAACAGACCGTCGCTACACTGCGCAGCCCCCATTGTTGGTAATCTGGAACTCTAATCCAGGTGAAATTAACTCCAAAAGATTCAATCTTTAGGGCACAGTGGGCTTAGAGTAGAGCAAATAACACCAAACCCACCTCGGTTAAAAGGCTTGGGGTTAATATTTTTTTACCCTTTTGCTCGCTTACCCTCTTTCTTTTCAGTTGTACTGTTTGGTAGTGAGAGTGACCTTTGCCTCTCTCTCTCCTTTCTCTCTCTCTCTCTCTGTGAATCTGTGAAGATGATGGGGTTATTGGAAAAATCCAACTGAAGAGAAATCTGTATATTTTATTGAAGATTTTGTCTACTGTTTGAGCTGATTTTTCTTATAAAAAATTAGATAGAAAAAATAATAATTTGAGGTATGTGGACACGAGGGGCAAAAGTGGGACGGCGAAAAAGTAGGGATAGTGGATAATTTTGGCGTCCACTCATCTGCCATTGATGCTGTACTGTGTGTCGAGTTACCCGGTGGCCGGTTTTGACCTCTTCATTTTGAAATTGAAAAGAAATGAAAGAAGGTTTTGGATTACTACTAATTTACCCTTGTTTTTCCCCTCATTTACCTGCCGGCCCACCCACAACGGTCCATGGGAGATGGGACTTTACTGCAGTTAGCTGAAAAGAGATTATTTTGATAAATTTGGGCACGTGAAAAGTTTTTTTCTTTTTTTCTTTTTTAGGGTAACAAGAGAGGAGGGAATTAAGATCATCTTCAATCACTTACTCTATATTTTTAAGATGTTATTTTCGTTTTTTTCTTTTTATCTTTTTTAGGGTAACAAGAGAGGAGGGAATTAAGATCATCTTTAATCATTTACTCTATATTGTTTAAGATGTTATTTTCATTTCTAACTCTTGGCGTTATATTTACGGTAATTCCTTATAAATACCTAACTCACATTTCAACTTTTTTGTCAGTTCTCATCACTTTTAAACTTTCTTATCACTCCCTAAAGTTAATTTCTCTTTCCAAATCACTCCCCATATATATACTACTCCTATTATTATTCATTTATTTTTATTGAAAAATCATAAAAAAATTCAGCTTTCTCTCTCTTGTTCCCGTCTCTCTCTCTCAATTTCCATCTCCACCTCTCTCTGTAAATTTCCATTGCCTTCGTCTCTCTCTGTTTTTTCGCCGTCGTTCGTCTCTCTACATCTCTTTTTCCGTCGATGTTCGTCTCTTAAACATGGTAAGATTTTTAGAATTTCAATTTTGGGTTTTTTTTTTTTTCAAAATTTTGATTTTATTTACTTGGCAAGTGAATCAATTTGGGGACGGGTTTATTTTCCTTGGGAGCCTTATGCTTGGAGAAGAATAAATTGAGGAGAACTAATTTTGTGGGACTCTTTTATCTATTATTTTGGCTTTGAGGAGTTACAGCAGGAAGGAAAGTAATTTTCATCATCTCGGAGTTTTCATTCGTGAAGTGAACGGGAGGAGATCAAACATATTTTCTTCCTGCTGAGGGCATTCATGCGGGTCAGAGAGCTTAAGTTATTTCGCTGAGGAGATTGAATTCAATCGAAAATCATTTGAACTGAAGGAGTTTATTTATTTATTTTATTTATTTAAGTTTTTTTTCTTGAATTCGAAATTTTTCAAAATTTGGGATTTGATTGATGCTAATGAACTTCGTATTTGACTTATATTTCACAAATTACGAAATTTATTAATAATTTAGGGCTCTTTGCATGTCTAAGGTTCATAATTTTTTTTTTGTTTGGGCATTGTCTGAAATTACTGTGTTGATAAAGCAGATAAATTATGTAATTTCGTTCAAAAAGCAGAAAAAGTCGAATAAAAAAGGTCATCGTCTCCAAAACCCCAAATCCTCGAAAAATCAATCTCAACTCATACTTGTTTATTTTCTTTCAATTACTTGTTTTACCTTAAATTACAGTCCGATTGAAGATGATTGCAGTTGGTTTGATGGTCTATGGTGCGAATTTTTCACAAAAATCGAAGAAAGCGGCGGAGATTGAGGCGGACGGCTAGAGTACGGGCGGAGATTGGATAGGACGACATAGAACATGATGGCGACGATGTCGACCTCGGCCGCGGCCAGGGACTCCAGCTGGCGCCGCCACTCGCGGTGGTTAGAGTACGGATAAAGATCAGATAGGACGGGGGATATTAGACGGAAGGTGAGCGGAGGATCGGCTCGCTTTTCCAGGAAGGGAATTCGGCAACGGACCATATCCAACGGAGCTCCGGAAGGTGAAGCTTTGTTATTGGGCACAAAATGATTAAAGTTTAAGGTCCAGTAGTTTAAAGGTTAGCTTTGTTATTGGGCACAAAATGATTGTTTACAGGTATGGTGAAAGAACTTTCGTGTTGGAGCTCCAAAATTGGTATTGTTATTGGCTTTTTCCCCTTTTCTTGTAGTTCAAGATGGTTATCTGCACAAGCAGAGAATAAAATAAATTGAAATGTGTGTCCTATATTGCTAATTTTCATTTTTGGCTATTATTCTTCAATTCCTGCGTATGATTGTGGTTAGCTGTTTTTTTCCCAAATGTTTATGGTTAGTCTGTGATTATTCGTATTGCTATCTATACTCTTTATTCTTGCGGCATTGGGTTTGTCATTATATTTCTGAATGTTTTATGAAGAATTTGTGGGTTTTGGATTGTTGGTTATGTTCAAAAATGTTTTGTTAAGTCATTTTATTGGCACTTTGATGTTTGAGGTGCTGATTAGTTGGATTAATTTAGATTGTATTCAGTTGAATATCTCTTTTGATTGATTGCTAAATACGAACTGTCTATTCTAGTATGTCGTCTATTTAGAATCATTCATAACTCAAATAAATATTATTAGAATTGTGAACTGCAAATAAATATTATTAGATTCAAACTGAGACCTGATGGCAAAATTATGGTTGAGTCTTGAGAATTATGGTAGAAATACTGTCTCTAATGAATACTCTTATCAAGTAATTGTGATTCCTAATTGCCTATCTGAGGTTGTATTCAAATGTCACGTGAGCATTATAGAAATTCACCATTTTTCATAGAAATCTGAGTGAAATCGAGTATTTGTTTGTTGGTTTCTGAATTGGATTNTAATTTGTTTACTGGGTTTGAGATTAAGAAATGAAAAGGGGATGTATATATATAGTGGAGTTTGTGGAATAGAAAAAAAAAGGAAAGGCGTGCGAAGAAGAATTTCTAAAGTCGCGGTAGAGGGGAAGAAGATTGAGGCGGAGGCGCGACGCCTAATTTTGAAAATATTGATCAAATTTGAAATAATCCATTTTTTGTTCTTTCTACAAAGTAGGTACTAATTGATCAATAACTAGTACTGCATAGAAGAAGACACTGTATTATTTGTGGTAAAACCGGTACTATTTTACAAAATTCATTTTTTTTTTCTATGGTCGTCGGAGTTGGTACTGAAGACCTGATATCTGGTACTCGAACACCATAATATCGGTACTATCTTACTCTAGGTCTGGTACTAATTTTGCAAATGTTGACCAAAATTGAAGTAATCCATTTTTTGTTCTTTCTAGAAAGAACAAAAAATGGATTACTTCAATTTCTACCTATATGTTTTAATTTCCACTATATGTTGTCAGCGAAAATATATTATTCAATTGTGGTCAGCATTTGCAATAATTGGTACCAAACTTAGAGTATGATAGTACCATCTTTCGATGTTTTAGTACCGGAGATTGGGTCTTTTGTACCAATTGTAATGATCACATAAAAACACCGAATTTCAGTCTCAAATGATGTTTATATGACCAATAATCACTCTCACAGTATTTTCTATGAGATTTAAAATGTTTTAAATTGAGTTTATCGTAAAATGGTCATGAACTCGACACACTAATGAGAAAACACTACTAATACACTTTATTTCATTAAATGACACACTTCATCCCATAGAATCATCAATTCCAAATTCTACCTGTATGTTTTAACTTCCACTATTTTTCATCCAAATCAGGCGTGAACAATCCACGTGTCATGGTAGACATTAAGGATTAGAGAAATCACGATTCTCAAAATAGTACCAGAATTAGCCAATATAGTACCGCATATTCTTCTACGTGGTACCTGTTTTGGATCGATTAGTACCAACTTTTGGTCAATGAAAATAGATTATTCAATTGTGGTCAACATTTGCAATAATTGGTACTAGACCTAGAGTAAGGTAGTACCATCGTTCAGTGTTTCAGTACCAAATATTGGGTCTTTAGTACCATTTGCAATGAACACATAAAAACACCAAATTTCGGTCTCAAATGATGTTCATATGACAATAATCACTCTCACATTATTTTCTATGAGATTTAAAATGTTTTAAATTGAGTTTAATTGCAAATTGGTCATGAACTCGACACACTAATGAGAAAACACTACCAATACGCTTCATTTCATTGAATGACACACTTCATCTCAAAGAATCATCATACATGACTACTCCAAATTCTACCTATATGTTTTCACTTGCACTATTTTTCATCCAAATCACGCGTAAACGATCCACGTGTCATAGTGACATGAAAGATTATAGAAATCACTATTCTTAAAATAGTACCTGTTTTAGCCAATATAGTACCGCTTCTTCTTGTACGTGGTACCTGTCTTTAATCAATTAGTACCAACTTTTGGTCAGCAAAAATGTATTATTCAATTGTGGTCAGCATTTGCAATAATTGGTACCAAACTTAGAGTATGATAGTGTTGGGATCTGTGAGGATCTCGTTATGTACAAATCACGAATTCAATAGCAAACGTAAACCTATGCGCAGCGGATCTAAAGGTTTGACGTAGAGAACTTACGGCTTAAAATTTATGTAGATCTGGTTGACCACGAACGGTTGACCGCAATTGATTGACCGCAACACGCGTCTTGGGTTGCACGAACAAGATCAGATCAAAACTGGATCAAACGGATGCAAACAGATCAAAACGAAATTTTGCTGCCAGACACCTTCCGGCGGCGCGTGAGGGCGCGTGCGGCGTCGGATTCCGGCGACGTCGGCGGCGATGGAAAGCTCTCGTCGAGACGGTCGTCTGGGTATACTGTACGTCTCAATCAGACTTCCGATTAGTTCTGTAGGTCAAAATATATTTTGTCTCGTTTTACCTACAGATCTTCTACTGTATTACTCAATACACCCTTCTTCAACTTGTACCAGTGGAGCAACAAGAAGAAGATAAAGCTCGAATGAGATCTAGAGAGAGAGACGTGTTTCACGTGAGAATGAGACTTCTATTCTCTTCTCATGAGCTTAATGATGTATATATAGAGCTACAGTAGGGATCCTAAGGAGATTAGGAAAAGGGCTCCTTAATTAATTAGACTAACTGTGGGCCAAACCCACTCCTCTAATTAATTAAATAATATTAATGGGCCACCAACATTATATTATTGCACTCCCTTTCCCTAGCCCAAATTACATTTGAGACTCCAATAATAATTACTCGATTTACCTCCCCACGTTTAAGATATAATGTCCATAATTAATTCGATTACTGACAATCAAGAATTAATTAATTTATTATTATTTCACCGAAGTTAGCGCTCGTTTATCACATTCTTATTATGCCGGAATTTAATCCACCTGCAGGGTTTAGCATAACAATCCTTCATGAACTCACTCCGGGGACATCATCAAACTAACGCACATGGTGACCGTAAATATCCTAACATCACATCCTATATATAATAATATTACCCAAAACAGTAGGAATATTAATCCAGCGAACTGAACCTCACCCATGTGAATCAAAGTAATATATATTATATATATCTGCCTGTTTAATATCTTACGGGTTAAGAGAACGCAGTAATTAACCGAGGCCTAGTTCATTTACGACGATCAGTATAAAATGAACTTCTCCTCTCTGGGATCCTGTTCAATACATAAATGTAATAGTGCAACTAATCAGTCAAGACAAACTGTACAGTTGACACTACAACCGTTTGGATGGAGTGTTCATGTCCATCTAGGTTGTGAACAACTATTCTTGTTCGCAAGTAACTGATAGAGTGATCTTCGGTTCGCCTGATGACGACCCACCCTATCTAAGTGCAGAACAACAGAACGTAGAACTTGTTTAATCTAACATGATTCTCATTCATAAAGGGTAAATGTGTAATAACATGCAAAGCCAAGCTTTCAGTATATAACACTAACATATAGTACCATCTTTCGGTGTTTTAGTACCGGATATTGGGTCTTTAGTACCAATTGTAATGATCATATAAAAACACCGAATTTCATTCTCAAATGATGTTTATATGACCAATAATCACTCTCACAGTATTTTCTATGAGATTTAAAATGTTTTAAATTGATTTTATCGTAAAATGGTCATGAACTCGACACACTAATGAGAAAACACTACTAATACACTTCATTTCATTAAATGACACACTTCATCTCATAGAATCATCATACATGACTATTCTAAATTCTACCTGTATGTTTTAACTTCCACTATTTTTCATCCAAATCAGGCGTGAACAATCCACGTGTCATGGTAGACATGAAGGATTAGAGAAATCACGATTCTTAAAATAGTACATGTTTTAGCTAATATAGTACCACATCATCTTCTACGTGGTACCTGTTTTTGATCAATTAGTACCAACTTTTGGTCAACGAAAATGGATTATTCAATTGTGGTCAACATATGCAATAATTAGTACCAGACCTAAAATAGAATAGTACCAGCTTTAGTTGTTTTAGTACCAGATATCAGGTCTTTAATACCACTTGTAATGAACATATAAAAACACTGAATTTCGGTCTCAAATGATGTTTATATAACCAAAAATCACTCTCACATTAGTTTGTATGAGATTTAAAATGTTTCAAATTGAGTTTAATCGCAAATTGGTCATAAACTCGACACACTAATGAGAAAACACTACCAATACGCTTCATTTCATTGAATGACACACTTCAATACATAGAATCATCATACATGACTACTCCAAATTGTACCTTTATGTTTTAACTTTCATTATTTTTCATCCAAATCACGCATGAACGATCCACGTGTCATAGTAGACATGAAAGATTAGAGAAATCACGATTCATAAAATAGTACCTGTTTTAGTTACAATAGTACCTTGTCTTCTTCTACGTGATACCTTTTTTTGATCTATTAGTACCTACTTTTGTGAATAAAAATTGATTATTTCTAGTTTGGTTAACATTTACAAAATGTAGTGCCAGTCATTGATCAATTAGTACCACTTTTATATTACTGTAGTACCAGATATTTGGTCTTCAATACCACTTGTAAATATTAAGTAAATTATTCTAAGTCTCAAGAATTCAATCCAAGTACTTATATTTAATATTTTAAGCACCAAATTAATTGGTGAAATTCCCAGTACAAAATGTTAATTCAAAAATTAATCTTAAGTCTAAGTTTTTATAAATCTCGCAAAATATTCATACAGTACATACTCGGAATATGCCAATAATGTATCATCAAAAAACATATTCCGGGAAAAGAAAAAAACAACTGACTCAAAACGACACATGCCAAAATCTCCAAGAATCGGTCGATTTATCTTGCAACTACTCATGTTCTCCCTCCGACAATCATCATACGGTGCGATTTCCCTGCGTTCATGAGAAAATAATACAAAGATTTATAAATAAGGGAACTAGTTAAAAAATTAATGAACTAGGATATAATACAACTATACCATATTTAAATAATAAATTCATAATATTATGAAAGCAACATTCCTGCTCATGTTCATCGGGAAGGATTGAACTCCATCATCCGGTCTTTCATTTCTTTCAATGGCAATTATCTCTACAATATTTATTTTCCAACAAACATGTAACCGAATCATGTTCTTCACATCCTCATCATCCAATAAACTAACTCTCTTTTTTTCCTTTGGCGCGATATAGCGTAGCACGACGGATTCGAAATTAACGTTCAGCCACCTCTTTGATATGAGAGTGTACACTTCGTCAAACGTTGATCCAATGTGCATAAAGAACACAAATAATTCATTCTTGTACGTACAATTCCCTAGTATATCACTTTATGTCCCTTCCATGTATCTAACAATAATTGGATAAATAAAAAAAAACTTCACATTTCCCAAGAAAATATGGTACAAAACAGTATTAAAGTGGTACTATATACATACAAACAGAGGTACAATAATCAATAATAGTGGTACAGTGATCATTCCCACCTTATTTTCTTGTTTTAGGGTGAATAACACATTACTTAACCTAACGATAACATCAATTTCGTATACATAAACAAGAAATAAGAGATTTTGATCAATTTAATTATTTAGGGTAAATATGAACAACAATTTTCAAACTTCAATCTTTAACAAATTAACCAAATATATACGAATTAAACATGATTTTTGGACTTCAAAATGCTCATATAATACATATATTACTTACTACTTCAAATTTTGGCCGGAAAAAGCACGATTGTTGCCGGAAAAAATGAATTTTTGGCCGCACAAATTTGACATCGGAATCACTTGTTTGGCCGAATTTGTTGTTGCAGGAGTTCTTCTCGCCGGATTTGGGTCGCCGGAGAGACCGACCTGCAAAAAAAAAGGAAAGAAGAGAAATCGCCGACGAGAATGGAGGGGAACGGGAGAGAGGAGAGATGTGTGGGGAAGAAGCTTCAACAAAATAAAATAAAGAAAAAAGAAAAATGTAGATATAAGAAAAGGAAAATGTATAGTAAAATAATACATAATATTACCTTGTAGTGGGGATGATGTCATAACTTGTTTTCTTTTTGATTTAATTTAACACTAGAGATTTAAGTGGAACATGATTATGGGGGTAGGGAGTTCAAAGGAAGAAAAAGACACCTAGGGACTGAGGAGGAAGTTGAAAAGGGAGTTAGGGATTTTAGGAGAAGTTGCCCTTATATTTATCTACATCAAATATATTAGTACAAAATAAAATTTAAGTACAACTATAAAATCAAAATTTTAAATATTTAATAAAATAAATAATTTTATTTATGTATATTTTATCAAAATAATATTTAGAAATAAAAAATAATTAAAAAACTAAAATTTGAAGAAAAAAGTTGTGACGCTGTGAATAGTACCGTGCTATATGTAGCGCAATACTGTTCATATCTTCAGAGTAGTGTAAAAATGTAGCACAACATTGGAGCAAGTTTTCGCACTACTCTGGAGTAGAGTAGAAATGTAGCGCAAGGCTGGAGAAGCTCTAAGACCATGCTCTCTCTACTCTATTGCAGATTTTATTCTACTTTAGAGTAGAGTGGAACTAAAATCAAATTTCTGTCTCCTTTTATTCTCATTATTTTAAATTATTTTAGTACCACAAATGTCATTTAATTAGATATATTGCTTTACTCACATATATTTAATTAATTAAATTATTATTATTATATAATTAATAAAATAAAAATAGTACAACCATATTTATATAAAGATTATTTTTGACCACAGACTTGGTAACACGCAAAATGTCCGAGTAATAATCGGACTCGGACGTTTCAGAACGTATAAAGGAGCGAGTTTATTGCGAAATCGGCCTTAATGACGATAGTTTCAATTTATTTGCATACATAAGGACAGTTCATTTAATAAACCGGAGTCGCTTCTTTTCACACCAACGCGACGAGTGACCTCGGTCAGTACCGACGTGACGAATGACCTCGGTCAAGTACCGAGCTCCCAAACCTTCTTCACCGACGTAACGACTAGCGTCGAACGAAACCGAACTCCTCAAAACCAAAGCAGGTGACGCTGCGCCTACGCGACACCCTCGCGTACCGTGAAATACATCATGATAATTTGCAGGCCCAACTGCCACAAACCGCCCCTTAAATATACTTTCTGTATAACACTAATGATTAGTGGGCCTCAAAATACGTGTATAAAAAAGTTACTATAAATAGGTCGAAATTCCCCTTGAGGAAGGGAGAGAGCACTCTGTTACAACTTCTATTCGGTTACACGCAAACCGATTCCATACTTATCAATAAAAATCATCAATTATCACAATCTTATGCTTTGAATCACTTAATCCTATGTTTACTACGTTGTTACAAATCGTATGACAACAGTTTGGCGCTAGAAGAAGGAGCCTCATAATTATTTGAGGTTAACCTCGACTTTCAGAAACGCTGTTTGAACGTCATCTTAATTCCATAAAACATGTCTCAGTCAGGGCAAGATCATCAAACTACTACGGGAAGCGCAATCAACCCCAATCAACCCGTCGGCCGGGCCAACACGGCACCCGCGATACCAGACTTAGCTGTACTCTTCCAGAATCTAGAGTTTGCAAAGGGTTCTCCGCCCTGTTAGCACAGACTATTCCCGGAACGTCAAGGGTACCACCGGGACAATTTATTGCCCTAATAACGCCTGCAAGACAAGGTGTTCATCCTGCGCCGGGAAACGACAACCATCATGTTGCGTCACACGCAATATCTCTCCCGCGAGATAACAATCCTCAAGGCTCGCCGGTGGGGGTTAGTGGCCCGCCGGGAGGGAATAATATGCAAGAGGCAACAACAGAGAGTCACCCTTGACATGCCAAGAGGGTTGCCACCCCTGCTCGACCGTTACCTCAACAACCAGAGAATCCGACCCAATTTACGGTATCAAATTGAGGTAAATCGATCCGCCAGATGTGGCTCCTCGGAAACAGAAGCGTTAAGGAGAAGAGTCGCTGAACTCGAAATGCGGCACGCGACTCAGATCCGGCCCTCACCGAATTTTCACACCTCGGAACCAGGCCACGTGTATTTAGAAATTGACTTGCCCTTAGTCCCCGAGTTGACCACGGGTCCTGTACCCGGAAAAGTCAAAGTCCCGCAAATTGGACTCTATGATGGGACCTCGGATCCTAACGCACATCTCTGACATTATACTTCTTAGATGGATCTTCATGGTGCTACTGACGCTTTGCGATGTCGAATGTTATGTAGGACCGAGCAAGAATCAAAATACGTCCTTGAGGAGGTCCATGAACGAGTATGCGGATCACATCCTGGGGCCCAAGCTTTGGCCTACAAGATTCTGCGACAGGGGTATTACTGGCATACCTTGAAGTCGTATGCTGCAAATTGGGTCCAAAAATGTCTGAAATGCCAAGTGTTTGCACCAAATGTTAATCAATCCCTGGAACTCCTTAAGTCTGTCTATAGCCCTTTGCCTTTTGCCAAATGGGGTATTGATTTGATCGGCCCGCTACCAACTGGCAAAGAAGGAGTCAAATTTGCCGTAATTGTTGTGGATTAATTCACCAAATGGGCCAAAGCCGAACCCTTAGCCACGATCACCGAACAGAAAATGACAGACTTCATTTGGAAATCAATCATCTGCCGATTCAGTGTTCCGAATTCCATCATCACAGATAATGGCCGACAATTCGAAGGAAAAGAACTTGAGGAATTTTGTGACGAATATGGAATCAAACATTTTTATTCCTCACCTTATCATCCACAGTCGAACGGTCAGGTCGAAGCCGTCAATAAAATCATCAAGAATGGTCTTAAGACTCGACTGGATGCCGCCAAAGGGACCTGGCCCGAAAAACTGCCTCACGTCATATGGGCGTACCGCACCGTAGCCGGAACATCAACCGGAGAAACACCTTTTTCCCTGACTTACCGAACAGAAGCCATGGTTCCAATCGAACTCGAAGCTCCAACTTACCGAGTTCAGAATTTTGAAGAAGAGTCCAACTCGCAGAATTTAAAAGTAAACCTCGACCTATTGGACGAGTTGCGTCGGCACGCCGAACTTAAAAATGTCGTTTACAACGAAAGAGCGAAAAATACATCAACTCGAAACTCAAACCACGGGTATTCCGAGTTGGAGATCTTGTCCTTAAACGGATTACAGGACCAGACCCGGGGCCGTTTAAACCGAAATGGGAGGGACCGTTTAAAATCAGCCAAGTGCTGCCCAATGGTGCATACCGAATAGAATATTCTGATGGTACCCCTCATCAATACCCGTGGAACGCTGTGTTTTTTGAAGAAATATTACCAGTAATGTCAAAAACTCGTGTACCATCCGTTTTGCTTATATAAGAAATACCTTTTGTTGTAAATTTCCATAATCTGAGTATCGAAAACAACTAGGTATAGTGGATGCCTCGAAAAAATCCAAGTCCAACGATGATTTGGTGGGGTTGAAACTCGTTTATCCGTCAAATTCACAAGAAATGATTTGGCGGGCCCAATTTGTAGCCGAGTAACCTAAAATCGGTAGGAACATTCTATAATCGAACCATAACAAGTTTCTATGCTATTTTTAACTCTTCCATATCGAAAAAAATGGAGAGTTAAAACCTTATCCACATCGAAAAAAGTAGAAAATTGAGCAAAATGCGTTCGATTTACTCGTCGGCCATAAAAAGTACTGACTTCCATGACAAGAACAAAAGCGAACTCGGAACGAGGTAAGCGTATATTTATAAACCTTTAAAAGCTCTTTTCATCTCAGATTTTACAAGTTATTTATTTCCAAATGTGGGATCAAATTCAACTGATTCCCGAATACGTTTCTGAGGTGAAAAGTTGTTTTGAAAAGTTTTATCTTGGTAAAAAACAATATTCTTATTCTTGTTCCGAGTACCACAAAAAAAAATTGCATAAAAATGAAACAACTTAAACGAAAAACAAAAGTTGATTCATTCATTCATATCAAAGTCCTACATTTTTAACCGATAACAAAATCAATCGGGGGCCTTAACATACAGATGCCCCGATTCCAAAACAAAAACAAACAATAAAAATACGAAATGTGAAACATAAACAACAAAAACAAAGGAACAAGACGATTCGGGGCGCAATCAATTTATCTGAGTTTATCAGCATCATCTTTGGAAACGCCGCTACTTTCTCCAACTTCCTTGCCGGAGTTCCTCATTTGTTCATGAAACCATTCTAGAGCAACAATTTCTTTGGCCCGTGTAGTCGCTTCGATCGCCTCATCAGAACGGGAACGAGGTCAAGTCCGGCGCTGTCAATAGAATCACGGATTTCGGGAGTGTTCCCGCTGCACCACTCTCGGCTGCCAAAGACCTTGCTTTATCAGCAACATAAGCCTTTACGGCCTTCGGAATTCCTTCGGGGGTCATATTGTCAAAATTTTGCTCCATAGTGACGTCTGCAAAGTCTCGATAAATACCTGAGCGAGTTCACCTCTCTTATCTTTCTCCCCTTCGAGTATCATATTGACATATGCACGACGGAGAAGTTTTTCACGTTCCTTGGAGAGAGGCAAAAGATCGGGGTTCTCGATTAATGAATCAAACTGACTCAACCTCCTTTCGCAATATTCCCTTTTGCGTCATCGGCCGGAATATGTGAGCTCTTGATCTCCAAGTCGAAGTTGTATTTTACAAGTTTACGAAATAGAAGAACCCTCAGGTCGTTAAAATCATAAAAGCCACCCTCACAGCGCTCAATCACCCATCGGAGGTTGATGCACGTATTCATCTCCAAATCCGAATCAGGCTCGTTCACATTTTTGTCAAGCACGTTCTCCACAACCTTCTCAGTTTTATCCTCAATAGCGCCACCGGCGTCCTTTCCTGCCTGGAAGCCCGCATCATACAGAGGATTCCCATGAGCAACCTTTTCTTCTTCAAGCTTGGCAACTTCGGTCTCGTGAGCCTCCTGAACTCGGATCAGCAGGGTATGTTTCTCCAAGTAGTCTCGCCGAGTTTCCTGACGATCCACACGCTCGTTCTGAAGTTGCACAGCACCTGCTTGAAGTTTCTCTTCGAGTAACTTGGCTTTGAGTGTCAGCGAATCGACCTCCGACTTCAAACGTTTATTCTCCTCGGTAAGAACCGAGATCTCCCCCTGCGCCACTTCAATCTGGGCGTTCTTCTCAGCAATATCATCCTTTAGAGCTGCCTCAGACTTAACCGCTTCCTCCCGCATAGAAACAATAGTCCCATCCCGCAGCTCTAAAGTATTCTTCTTCTCGGTCAATTGGGCAGAAGTCATCCGATAATCATCTTCCGCCGCAACGAGGCTAACCAGAGCTCGACCCAAACACGCTTTGGCGTATCCAAGTTTATAAATGCTCGGCATTTAAGACACTCCAATCTCGGACAGTGAGTCCCAAACCATTAAAGGAACCCGAGCTGCGTCCACCACATGCCCGGGTAAATCAGTCTGTGTAGTAATTCGTGGGACTCTCACAGACTGGAAAGTGGAATACCACTCCTCCACAGTTCCCTCTAGTAAGTTAAAGTTTGTCGCCTTTTCCTTGTCAATCGAGAGGAAAGACCTATCCACAAGTAGCGACGCCTCTGTGCTCTTTCCCTTATCCCGACGTCCACTATCGTGCTTCTTTTTTGATCTTTTCTCACTGTGAATGGGAGAATCTTCAGTATATCATTTTTTTCAATTTTTCATTCTTCAGCGGAGAATCCCGTTGATCTTTCGACACCTCGGTCTCTGGGTTTTTCGGGACCTCGGTATCAGCTGGGATAGACAGCACCGACACAATTGGCAACCCGACGTCCTGAGGTTTCTCTGGATCCGCTTGATTAACTGTTTCTGTATTCGTGGTGGTGGTGACAACTGAGGTCGCTACATCTTGCTAGGTTCCGGAGTTTCAAAATTTACTACCGATGTCGCACCAACTCCGACTTCGGTGGTCTTTCGTCCCACAACACCTTTTCGGAAGGCCTTCACCAAGTTCTTCCTCATCGCGTTGGTCAACCTCTGAGAATGACTTTTACCGAACTTAGTTAGTAGGTCCTTGTTCGGGAACCAGCGCCTAAATTCTTTGGCGTCCTCGACGGTCCTGAAACATGAAAAGCCGATGAGAGGATAATATACTGCATTTCATAAAAAATACGATCCCATCAATACAAGAGTAATACAGAATTTTAACATCAATGAAGAACTATAAATATGAGTTTCAAACCTAGGTCAAAGACAACAGTCGAATCCGAAGTCTTTGAAGTTAAATCTGCAGGATCAAGTTTTGAATCCACTACCAAGTCCTTGTAGTTGTGCTCTTTCTTATCTAACTGGAAGAGCTCCAACAGTCGACCTCCGAACTGAGGACTAAGATTAGGCTCCTTCTTTCGTTTGGCTACAAAGATGAAAAAGATCCAACCTGTTAGTACATAGAACAACGAATCATTAGAAAGGTACAACAAAGTGTGTGGAACTTACAATATTCAGAAGCAATATTTATAGGTATAGTCATTCCATCGATAAGAGGTTCACGGAGGAAATCGGCCGACTGCCAATCACCTCCGACCCATAACTATTCCTCTTGAAAACCGTGGAGGGTCTCAGGGATATAGACCACAAGATCGTTGATCTTAAAACCATTTTGAGGTCTTCCTCTGACAAAGAAACAACATGAGGACTCAGCCACCCTCCTACCTGGACTCTTCTTAAAAGAGTAAATGCTCCTTAGTCATCTCGGGATGGAGCTTCCCAACCCTTACCGTTCAAAAGGACCATTAATCCGATGATCCTTTTCTAACTGTTCGGGGTAATTTAACACAGACTTAAACCCCAGTCGCGTAAATACTAAGTTATCATATTGGGGAGAGGAAACCTCAATCCCGGCCTTAGACTTTCAGCAAAAACGCCCACACAGCCAGGAGGAGGACACACGATTCTCTCCCCAGGATATGGTGCAAACAATTTTACCGACGACGGAACCCGAATTTGTTCCCGCAAAAGCACAACGTCGGCGTCTATTAATATGCTCGGTTCTCCCCATAAATCAACTTTAAAATTCGGTCACCTTCTAATCGGCCGTCTTCAATGATCCGATAACACCATAGCATCCTTTTCAATTTTTTGTCCCCCTCAATATTATTCAATTTTTTTTCGAGGAATTCAACAAGCATCAGATCCCACCGATGATACTCATATGCCAACTCGATCAACTCAGAATCGATTATCACAGTCTCTTCAGATATAGTCGTACTACTAGAAGATTTTCCGCTTTGGACCAAAGATGCCATTTTCATTAGGGGACTACAAAAACGCAGAGCTAGCGATAAATAAAGGAGTAGAAAAATTGAGATTGCAGCTTACCCTCGGAATCACGGTGTTGTCGAGCCCCCGAACAAGAATCAAATACATGCAAAAAAAGGAAAAGAAAGTAAGAATCAGCAATTGCTACAGGAATGAAGAGAGCAAAGAAAGTACAAAGATTTCTAAAGTGCGATAAAAGTATAACCCTAACCAATTTCAGAATTCGGGTATTTATACTGTACTATTGCGACCATTGGCGTACAAATTGGGGGCGTGTGTGTGCGACGCGATTTCATATAATATGACATTTACTCTCCGCTAACCAATACATGCGCTCCACGTGTATGTCTACATGTATCCGTTACAACTCTTTAATGTCTACGCGTCTTTTCACGAGCCGTCGCATTAAAAATTTAGTCGTTACATTGCTTTAGCCTTGGCACACCACTGATCCAATTTTACTACAAGCCTAATTTTACTAAGTGTTCGCACTTCGGAATACTATGTCAGCTAAGAAGAAACCTATGATGTCAAAAGACGACCGCAAGGCTCATTTCCAAGTCGAATTCGGGAACTTTAAAATGAACGATGCCAGCGGCCACCACTTTCGTATGACCACTAGCATCGGGGGCCTCTATGTTGACCGCCAACTTGATAACATGCAAAATGTCCAAGTAATAATAGGACTCGGACGTTTCAGAACATATAAAGGAGCGAGTTTATTGCGAAATCGGCCTTAATGACGATAGTTTTAATTTATTTGCGTACATAAGGACAATTCCTTTAATAAACCGGAGTCGCTTTTTTTCACACCAACGCGATGAGTGACCTCGGTCAGTATCGACGTGACGAATGACCTCGGTCAAGTACCGAGCTCCCAAACCTTCTTCACTGACGTAGCGACTAGCGTCGAACAAAACCGAACTTCTCAAAACCAAAGCAGGTGACGCTGCGCCTACGCGACACCCTCACGTACCATGAAATACGTCATGATGATTTGCAGGCCCAACTGCCACCAACCGCCCCTTAAAGATACTTTCTGTATAACACTAATGATGAGTGGGCCTCTAAATGCGTGTATAAAAAAGTTACTATAAATAGGTCAAAATTCCCCCTTGAGGAAGGGAGAGAGCACTCTGTTACAACTTCTATTCACTTACACGCAAACCGATTCCATACTTATCAATAAAAATCATCAATTATCACAATCTTATGCTTTGAATCACTTAATACTATGTTTATTCCGTTGTTACAAGTCGTATGACAACAATTATATTATTTAATAAAACATGTATCAATTATTTACTAAAATATTAACTAAGATTCTAAAAAAATTTAATTTATAATGTAAGTCATTGAAAATAAATTCTTTGTGTTAATTATTGTTCGTCCAACAATTTACCACATGTTTTTTTCTATTATAAGTAAATGTGTTAAATGAAGATTTGTATTATGCTAAAAAAAGGTGTGGTAATTTTTTTTTTTCCAAAAGGATAGAGATATGTATTAAGCTCAAGAGAATTAGTTCGAATACAATCCATTAACTACCGAAACTAAAAAGTGAGAGGACACGCACCACTGCGGCCTAGACCCTCAACAACTAACCGAGACTAAATAAAATTTAAACGACCTTCCACTGCAAGTTGCCAAGAAGGTCAAAACCACAAGCAAAATACAAACTAAGATAGAAAAACAAAAGACTGGAATTTTTTTTTTTCTTTTTGAAAAATTAGTTTTGAATATTTTAATAAGTTTTAATATAAACAAATGCACATTTATATGTTGGATAAGCAAGTACTTTTTTGAATCTCTCAAATATTTTAAAATGTTTAACTAATGATGATTGTATGAAACGGGAAAAAAACGGGTGCGGTCCCACGCAGATGAAGTACACCAAGACAGGAAAACTCCAGATGAAGCCCAAGTGAGGTTTCATCCCAAAACCAATTGGTAGAAGGATGAATAGTCTATTAGACTTATAAATTAGGCCTATTTTTCCTATATAAACGATGTGAGACAACGCACAAGTGAATATTCTAATAATGATTTTGTAAATGGAACTTATTATTTAAAATAATCTATTTATATAAAGAGGAGCAACAAAGCATTTAATTTTATTACCATGCATTAAATTTTATTCTCCCTCCAAAATTTTTAGCATTTAATTTCATTTTTAAGTTACAAAATAACTTGCTTGAATGCCATAAATTATGAGCATAAATCAATCAAGGGAGTTATAAAATTGTACTCACATTTTAAGTCACACACACTCATGAAAATGACCGGGCGTATTAGCATAAAGAAAATGGTTGTAACGGTTCTTCCATAGCAATTACTTGATCAAAATCAATTTTGAGAATTATTTTCTTAATTCATATTTTTTCATGAATTAAAGTATGATTTATTTTTGTTTTTTTTTTATATTTTTATGTTTTTAAAATATTCGTCTCTGTGCAAATGCACAAGTTGATTACTAGTATATATATATATATATATATATATATATATAGGGAATGGTTCAGATGCGCCCCGTTTTTAAAAGTGAGGACGTGAGACCTGATCTGGTCCGTTCACCACTCATCTAATCTAACGTTCAGAATTAATTTAGTACATTAATCAATATTTCTGATTTCGCGGGCTGTACGTCTTCAGAACTCTCTACTCTACTTTCCCTCTCCATTTTCGCACTTGCTCGTTGTTTCCATTCTCTTCCATTTTCGATTTCGATTTCGATTTCTCGGGCGTTACGTGTCAATTTCTGTTTCCGTTTTATCCTTCGTAGTCTATTCTCGCAGATTCTCTGCGATTTCGCTGATTCTCGTCTTAAATTGGTGAGTATTTTTGCTGTTGTTTTTGTTTGTAATAACTTTTTCGATTTAGGTTTTTCATTCTTTCATTTAATAGATTAAAGTAATATGTTTTGTTTATTTTTTGCTAAGTTAGCTGTCTGATACTGCTAGGTTAGTGTATGATGTTGCTAGGTTAGTTATATTTGCTGCTAGGTTAGTTTTCTGATGGTGCTAGGTTAGTTACCTGTAGCTGATATGTTGGTTGTCTGATGTTGCTAGCTTAGTTGTCTTTTTGCGTCTAGGTTAGTTGTCTTTTGCTGCTAGGTTAGTTGTCTGATGCTGCTATGTTAGTTGTCTGATGTTGCTATGTTAGTTGTTTGATGTTGCTCGGTTAGTTGTCTTTTGCTGCTAGGTTAGTTGTCTTCTGCTGCTATGTTAATTGTCTGATGTTGCTAGGTTAGTTGTCCTCTGCTGCTATGTTAGTTGTCTGATGTTGCTCGGTTAGTTGTGTGATGCTGCTAGGTTAGTTGTCTGATGTTGTTAGGTTAGTTGTATTCTGCTGCTATGTTAGTTTTCTGATGTTGGTAAGTTAGTTACCTATTGCTGCTATGTTAGTTGTCTGATGTTGCTAGGTTAGTTGTCCTCTGCTGCTAGGTTAGTTGTCTTATGCTGCTATGTTAGTTGTCTGATGTTGCTAGGTTAGTTGTCTTCTACTGCTAGGTTAGTTGTCTTCTGCTGCTAGGTTAGTTGTCTTCTGCTGCTAGGTTAGTTGTCTTCTGCTGCTAGGTTAGTTGTCTTCTGCTGCTAGGTTAGTTGTCTTCTTCTGCTAGGTTAGTTGTCTTCTGCTGCTAGGTTAGTTGTCTTCTGCTGCTAGGTTAGTTGTCTTCTGCTGCTAGGTTAGTTGTCTTCTGCTGCTAGGTTAGTTGTCTTCTGCTGCTAGGTTAGTTGTCTGATGTTGCTATGTTAGTTGTCTGATGTTGCTATGTTAGTTGTCTTCTGCTGCTATGTTAGTTGTCTTTTGCTGCTAGGTTAGTTGTCTTTTGCTGCTAGGTTAGTTGTCTTTTGCTGCTATGTTAGTTGTCTGATGTTGCTAGGTTAGTTGTCTTCTGCTGCTAGGTTAGTTGTCTTCTGCTGCTAGGTTAGTTTTCTTCTGCTGCTAGGTTAGTTTTCTTCTGCTGCTAGGTTAGTTGTCTGATGTTGCTATGTTAGTTGTCTGATGTTGCTATGTTAGTTGTCTTTTGCTGCTAGGTTAGTTGTCTGATGTTGCTATGTTAGTTGTCTTTTGCTGCTATGTTAGTTGTCCTTTGCTGCTAGGTTAGTTGTCTTCTGCTGCTAGGTTAGTTGTCTTCTGCTGCTATGTTAGTTTTCTGATGCTGCTAGGTTAGTTGTCTGATGTTGCTTGGTTAGTTGCAAGTTTACTTTTCTGTGTGATGCAAGGTTTGTTATATCTATTTGACATTTTTTGTTTTTTTTGTTTTTTTGTAACTCAGTTTAATTTGAACAAATGGAGCCTCAGAGGGATGATGATATTCTTTTGCTGACTGATTCATCTCACAAGCCTGTACGTGAAGCTCGTCAACGGCAGCCTGATGCTAAAATTCATTTCCCAAGGCTCTCAACACGGTCTTCTCCAAAAGTTTTGGTTGAGTCCATTGCCAAGTTAAATGATGATCAGAAAAGAGCTGTACAGAAAATGGGGTTTGGAAAATTGTTGCATCTTAAGATTAAAGAGATTCCAACCAATTTATCTTTCTGGGTGTTGGATAATTTTGACGCAATTAGCTCTGTATTGCGTTGTAGTGAGGGCAAAATCCACATTGAATCTGTTGATGTGGAGAAGGTATTAGGCTTTCCTAGAGGGGATAAGACTATTGAATTAAAGAGAAAATCTGAGTCTTGTGAGCTGTTGGATAATTGGAGGAGTAAGTTTACACAATCTTCTGATAAAATCACTGCTGAAAATGTGAGCAAGGAAATGTTGGAGTGTAATGATGGTGGTGAAATGTTCTGTTGTCATTTTGCTGCTTTGGTGGATGCTCTGATAATTGGATCAATATCTGCTGGTTATGTCAACCCAATTTTCTTCAAGTCCATTAATGACATAACACGTGTATCTGACTTGAATTGGTGTGAATACACTCTTCAAAGTTTGATTTCAAAAAGAATGAAATGGGAAAAGACCAACAAGACTGCTTTTAATGGGCCTCTTCTTTTTCTCGTTGTAAGAATGTATTTTTATATTATTCTTTAAAAAATTTGTATTCCATTTTTTTATATATATATATATATATAATTTTTTTTCTCCCAAAATGCAGGTTTTATACGTTGATCGGCTTGCTTTTGTAAATCGTGAAGTTCCAAGGAGTCTGCCCTCCTTTATTGGTTGGAACTGTGACCTGTTGCGCAAGAGATCCAATGCTGAGGCCAAAATTGGTGGTTTTGGCCGAGGTTTTGTTGATAAACGTTTGGAACAAATGCCATTACTGTCATTAAAATCAAAACAAAAGGAAGTGTCTGATGATTGTGTTTAGGTTGGTATTTTTTTTATTTGTCTGTAGTGCAATTATTTTAGGTATATCTTTAGGTGCTAGTTTAGTTGTTTATTGTTGCTAGGTTAGTTGTCTGTAGGTGCTAGTTTAGTTGTTTATTGCTGCTAGGTTAGTTATCTCTAGCTGCTAGTTTAGTCGTTTATTGTTGCTACGTTAGTTGTTTGTTTCTGCTAGGGTACTTTTTTCTTTTTGCTAGGTTAGTTATTTTTTGCTGCTAGGTTAATTGTTTCTCGGTGCTAGGTTAGTTATGTTTTGACTGATAGGTTAGTTATCTGTAGATGCTAGGTTAGTTGTCTTTTCTAGCTAGGTTAGTTGTTTTTTGCTGCTAGGTTAGTTGTTTATTGTTGCTAGGTTAGTTGTCTGATGTTGCTAGGTTACTTCTTTCTTGTTGCTAGGTTAGTTATCTCTAGCTGCTAGTTTAGTTGTTTATTGTTGCTAAGGTTAGTTGTTTGATGTTGCTAGGTTACTTCTTTCTTGTTGCTAGGTTAGTTATCTCTAGCTGCTAGGTTAAATGTTTTTTGTTGCTAGTTTAGTTGTTTATTGTTGCTAGGTTAGTTGTCGGATGTTGCTAGGTTACTTCTTTCTTGTTGCTAGGTTAGTTATCTCTAGCTGCTAGTTTAAATGTTTTTTGTTACTAGGTTAGTTATTTGTAGCTGCTAGGTTAATTGTTTTATGTTGCTAGGTTAGTTGTCTTTTGCTGCTAGGTTAGTTGTTTATTGTTGCTAGGTTAGTTGTTTAATTTTCCTCCATATTTTCTTATAATTGTTCACTCTGTTTAATTTTATGTATAAACAGGGTTATAAATCCAAGCTTCTAAGCAAGGTTATGTGCTTGGCCACTGATGTTGTTGATGTCATAAACTTGCTTGAAGATGCCCCCCATGAAGTGACCGATGATTTAAATTACAAGAAGATACAACAAGCAACGGAAAATCTTATTTCTGTTAGTCCCGATGTACCTCAATCTTCTCAGAAGACAGGTTCTTTTGAGGATAGTGAAGAAACAGCTGCTTTCTGGAATGATCCAGAAACAATTGCAGCTATTGAGAAGATTGAGCATGCTATTGGGAAGAGAGCTGCATCAAGAAGAAGACACAAGGTGATGATGTTCCCAGTTTTTCATTGGGATTGGGGTTGTCCTCCCAGTCCCAAGAAAGTGACAGATGTTGGGAGGACATTTTAAATGTTTCAAAGCAGTTTGCAACTGATCATGATGTTGAGCCAGATATCATAGAGAACCAACCTCTCTCTTTCTTTATGGCTGAGAAACAGAAGCAGAAGAAAGAGAGAGAGGCACTTGAAAAATAAAAAGTGAAAGTCACAGAGAAGCAGAAAGAGAAAGAGATAGAGAGAGATGTTTCATCTACTGAAGAACTAGTTTCTGAAGATGTTGTTGCATTTTTGAATCAAACAGATGAAGAGTTAGAGAGACAGTTGAAAGAAAGGCAGGATAAAGATAGAGAGGAGAAAGAGAGAGAAATGAGAGAGAGAGAGGAGAATGAGAGGAAGCAAAAAGAAGCAAAGGAAAAAGAGAGAAAAGAAAGACAGGAAAGAGAGAAAAGAAAGAGAGAGGAGAAAGAAAGAGAGGAAAGGGAGGAGAAAGAGAGACAAAAGAAAAGGAGGGAAGAGAATGAGAGAGAAAAGAAGGAGAGAGAGGAGGAGCAAGAGAAGAAGAGGAAAGAGGAGGAGCAAGAGAAGAAGAGGAAAGAGGAGGAAGAAAGAGAGCAGAAACAGAGAGAGGAGAAAGAGAGACAGCAGAAAGAGAGAGAGATGAAAGAGAGAGAGGAGAAAGAAAGAGTGGAAAGAGAGGAGAAAGAGAGACAAAAGAAAAGGATGGAAGAGAATGAGAGAGAAAAGAAGGAGAGAGAGGAGGAGCAAGAGAAGAAGAGGAAAGAGGAGGAGCAAGAGAAGAAGAGGAAAGAGGAGGAAGAAAGAGAGCAGAAACAGAGAGAGGAGAAAGAGAGACAGCAGAAAGAGAGAGAGATGAAAGAGAGAGAGGAGAAAGAAAGAGTGGAAAGAGAGGAGAAAGAGAGACAAAAGAAAAGGATGGAAGAGAATGAGAGACAAAAGAAGGAGAGAGAGGAGGAGCAAGAGAAGAAGAGGAAAGAGGAGGAGCAAGAGAAGAAGAGGAAAGAGGAGAAAGAAAGAGACCAGAAACTAAGAGAGGAGAAAGAGAAACAGCAGAAAGAAAGAGAGCTGAGAGAGAGAGAGGAGAAGGATAGACAAGAGAGAGAGAAGAAAGAGAGAGAAGACAAAATGAGAGTGCTGAAAGAGAGAGAGAAGGAGGAGAAAGAAAGAAAGCAGAAAGAGAAAGAAGAGGAGAAGGCAAAAAGGAAAGAAAAAGATGTTGCAAAACAAATGAACATATCAAAAGCAGGTGCAAGAGATGAAGAAATATATAATTGGATATTGCATGAAGATGAGGAGACAATGTATATTTTCTTACCCAAGAAATTTAATATAATTTTCACATTTTATTGCATTTATTAATTCCAAATTTATATTTTATTGTTGTTTTTTTATTTTTGTGCTGTCAGGTATGAGATAATTTTTCAGAACGATGATCTAATTTTAATGAAAGAAGATCTCAAGTCTTTAGGACCAGATCAATATATCAGTGTCTCTGTACTTGATACCTGGTCCAGAATTTTGAACTTAAGAGAACAATCCAGAAAACCTGGCCAGCCGTTGAGATTTTTTGCATCAACATACTCTAGTGTAAGTTTACTTATATATTTTATTCTTATTTACTTTAATATTTTTTTGTTTTTGGTATTTCCTGTTATTGAATTTACATTGAAGTTGCAATTTTAGTTGTTTTTTGATGCTGCTAGGTTAGTACTCTGTAGTTGCTAAGTTAGTTATCAGAAGTTGCTAGGTTAGTTATCAGAAGTTGCTAGGTTAGTTGTTTTTTGATGCTACTAGGTTAGTTTTATTTCTGGTGCTGCTAGGTTAGATATATGTAGTTGCTAGGGTACTTGTAAGCTGTTGCTAGATTAGTTGTCAGAAGTTGCTCGGTTAGTTATGACTTGTTGCTACGTTAGATATATACTGCTGCTAGGTTAGTTTTATTTCTGATGTTGCTAGGTTACTTGTCTGTTGTTGCTGCTAGGTTAGATATCTTTTGGTGCTAGGTTAGGTATTTGTATAACATATTTGTATAACATTATTTTATAACATATTTTTTTCATTTGTTTCCAGAATTACAGTGTCCCGATTGCTGAGCAGAAATGGGATTTGAAGTCCAAAGCCTCTTTATTCATCGAGAGTTTGAATAATGATTTTACAAATTCAAAGACTCATTCTAAGTTTGAAGATGTTGATATGGTAATTTTCATTTTTAAATTGGAAATGATTATTTTATTTAGTTACTAACATGCTAATATTATATGATTTTTATTTTTGATCAGATATTCTTTCCTGTGTGCAAGAGTGATCACTTGTATGTGGTCTGTTTTGATTTGAAAGCATATCACATTCACATACTGGACAATTCTAGTGTTGGTGGCCTTACATGTGGAAAATATGAATTTCAACATATAAATCTGGTAATATTTTTAAATTAATTTTAGAACAATGCATATACAGTTTTAATATTATATCATGCAATGTTAATACATTTTTAATAATTGTTCTTTCTTTTTTTTTTTTTTTATTTTTTTTCAGAAAAAACTACTTGTTGAATATTTGAAATTCCAAGGAATGCTCGAATGTGGATCACTTGTTTCCAAATTGAAGCCAGTCAGACTTGATTTGCCATGGAGAGATGAGAAGAATAAAGTAGACTGTGGAGTGTTCGTCATGCGCCACATGGAAACATATTTTGGAGCTGGCATTAAAAATTGGAACTCTGGTCTTCTAAAGGATAATCCTGAGCAGTTGAAACAAATGCGTATTAAATACTGCTCGGAAATTGTCCTAAATGAATTCAATGAGCTTAAATCAGAAAATAATAAGAAGGCAGATGTGTTTGGAGGAAAGAAGAAACCTGCCAAAAGGGTGAAGACTGTCCATTTCAAAGACAATTGACTTGTAGTTTGATTTCAGTGACAATGTTTTTTTGTTTTTTTGGATTTGAATACTTTTTTGATGTAAATATTATTTTTTGATGCAAGATTAGTTTTATTTTTATGCAAGATTAGTTGTCTGAATTGCAAGGTTAATATTCTGTAGTTGCTAGTTTAGTTGCTTAAAGTTGCAAAGTTAGTCCAGTAGTTTCAATGTTGCTAGTTTAGCTCTATCTAGTTTGCTAGGTTATTTATCTGTTGTTGCAAGCTTACTTGTCTGTAGTTGCTGGGTTAGATAATTTTAGTTGCAAGGTTTGTTTTAACCAGTTGCTATGTTAGTTGTCCGATGTTGCTATGCTAGATAATTTTACTTGCAATTTTAGTTTTATGTTGTTGCAAGGTTATATCTATGCAGTTGATAGCTTAGTTGTACACCAGTTGCTAGGTTAGTTCTCTCAAGATGCTGGGTTAGTTGTCTGAAGCTGCAAGGTTAGTTGTCTTATGTTGCTAGGTTAGTTGTCTTATGTTGCTAGCATCAATAAACAACTAACCTAGCAGCTACAGATAACTAACCCAGCAACAATAAACAACTAAACTAGCACCTACTGATAACTAGCTATGCAACAATAAACAACTAACCTAGCAAGGTTAGTTGCTTTTTGTGGCTGGGTTATTTCTTTCATTCCGCTAGGATAGTTGTCTATTGTTGCTAGGTTAGTTGTCTGTAGTTGCCAGGTTTGTTGTCAGAAGCTGCAAGGTTAGTTCTAGCATGTTGCATTGATAGTTTTTGTTATTGCTAGGTTAGTTCTATCATTTTGCTAGGTTAGTTATATCGTAATGCTATGTTAGATATACCTAGTTACTAGGTTAGAATAAATAACAAACACTTCTATAAAAAAGATCAGAAGATATCAAAAGATATTAAATAATAACTAAAAATGCATCAAATAAGATTTATAACAAAACAGTTCCATAAGACCATCGTTCAAAACACAGTAAACAAGTTTTCTTCCATCAGATCACAACAAAAGACACTTCCATCAGAAACAACGATCACACTCACTACATCTTAATTCTTAATTTGATCATGTCTACATCATCTTGCACAAGGAAGAAAGTGCAGGTTGTCCCTTGTAAGATTTCATTTTCTTCAAACATTTGTAGAGCGTCGCCATTCTGCAATGTTTTCCTTCCATCATCTCCATGAGTGATGTTTACCCTGTAAACTCGTTCTCCTACTTTTATAGATGCGCGGTGGTATTGAGAAAATTTGCCTTCAATATGTTCCCTCCAGAAAGGCACTGGTATGGGCTACAAGAATAAAGCAATTTATATGTATTATATGTACTTAAATAACAAACAAGTTAATTATGCTGACAGATGAAATTTATTAAACTTACAAAACGGACACGTTGAACATGTGTGGGCTTAATTTCGACATTGAAAGTATGTTGTGGCAGCCGAGTACGATTGGTGCGGTCAATGATTGTGATTAAATAGTCTAGGTTGCTGGTTGGAAGGAAAATCAATGTGAAACCAATTTCAATGCCCTCTGTAACAATGAACTGACGCCAACCTTCTCCAATTGTTGGGTCGCCACTAGGCTTTCTTATCACAGTCTCATACGTGCGTCCTTCTATTGTATGTAAAACGCATCTCTGTGGCATATTCTCATCACGGAAATAGCCGTATGTGGATGGTGGAAAGGGCTGCAACATCAAAACATATTTTTTTTTTTTTTTTCAGTTAAACTGTGCTTTTTATATGTAACAGTGCACTATTAAAAGAAGAATTAAGACAAAGAACTTTACCATATAGTAGCGAACCCTGGGCTCAACATGCTTACTGAAGCATGGCAGTGAGTATACGTTACCGTCATCCATTTCATCCCAGTCATCCCAGTCATCCATATTTCTGTAGTATGTTATTGAGATGCAGTTCAATAATCAGAGAGAATAGGGTTATGAAGATGTTAAATTAACATAAACGAAGCATATATAATCAAACGTATTATGCAATAGTTAATACATAGAACATGGTGATGATTAAGAGAAAATTAACAGAGATTTTAATTCTTATTATAAAGATTGAAGGTAAAAATTGTAGAAGATTTTCACCTTCAACTTTGTGATGTATTCTTCTTGGGTAAGGCGGGCGGCAGAAAAGTTTTTAGCTTTTGACAATACAGTATAACCCTAATTTTGTCCAGTTTATATGAAATCAGCCATTACAACTACCCGACAAAAATACACCACTTTCCATATGATTTAATTATTGTTGTATATTTTATTCTATA
The DNA here is from genome assembly GCA_008636005.1 of Striga asiatica. Lineage (NCBI taxonomy): Eukaryota > Viridiplantae > Streptophyta > Magnoliopsida > Lamiales > Orobanchaceae > Striga > Striga asiatica. The sequence continues at coordinate 1,434,516 of BKCP01009403.1, read as the reverse complement.
TACTTGCATAGTTGCTAGGTTAGTTGTCTGATATTGCTACGTTAGTTTTCTAAGGATGCTAGTTTAGCTGTCTGTTGTTGCTAGGTTTTATTTAATGTTGCTAGGTTAGTTGTCTTACTTTGCTAGGTTAGTTGTCTGTCGTTGCTAGGTTAGCTGCCTGAGGTTGCAAGTTTAGTTATAGCATGCTGCAGGGATAGTTCTATCTTTGTTGCAAGGTTAGTTCTCCGGTGGTGCTATGTTAGATATATATCTAGTTGCTAGGTTAGAATAACTAACAAACACTTCTAACAAAAAGACCAAAAGATATCAAAAGACATTAAATAATAACTAAAAATGCATCAAAAAAGTTTTATAGAAAAACACTGCCATCAGACTATCGGACTAAATTGTCGAGCACTTATTAAGAAAAAGTTTTATAAAAAGTTTTATAGTTTTTGTTATTGCTAGGTTAGTTTTATTTTGTTGCTAGGTTAGTTATATGGTACTGCTATGTTAGATATATCTAGTTGCTAGGCATTAAATATCAAAAGACATTAAATAATAATTAAAAATGCTTCAAATAAGATTTATAAAAACAAAACGGTTCCATCAGACCAACGTTCAAAAAACTGCAACACAAGTTTTCTTCCATCAGATCACAACAAAAGACACTAACATCAGACCAGAGAACAAAAGACACAACGATCACACTCACTACATCTTAATTCTAAATTTGATCATGTCTACATCATTTTGCACAAGGAAGAAAGTGCAGGTTGTCCCTTCTAAGATTGCATTATCTTCAAACATTTGTCGAGCGTTGCCATTCTGCATAGTTTTCCTTCCATCATCTCCCTGAGTGATGTTTACCCTGTAAACTCTTCCTCCTACTTGGATACGTGCGCGGTGGTAGTGATTAAATTTGACTTCGATATGTTCTCTCCAGAAGGGCACTGGTATGGGCTACAAGTATAAAGTAATTTATATGTATAACATGTATTTAAATACAAACAAGTTAATTATGCAGCCAGATGAAATTTATTAAACTTACCAAACGGACACGTTCAACATGTGTGGGCTTAATCTTGACATTGAAAGTATGTTGTGGCGGCCGACTACAATAGTAGCGGTCAATGATTCTAATTTCATAGTCTAAGTTGCTGGTTGGCCTGAAGAGCATTTTGGAACCAAGTTCAATGTCCTCTGTAATCATGTACTCACGCCAACCGTCTACAATTGTTGGGCAGCCATCAATCCTTTTTATCACAGTCTCATACGTGCGTTCTTCTAATGTATGTAAAATGCATCTCTGGGACAGATCCTCATCAGGGAATAAGTAGTGCGTTGATGGTGGAAAGGGCTGGAACATCACAACATATTTTCTTCTTTTTCAGTTAAACTGTGCTTTTTATATGTAACAGTGGACTATTAAAAGAAGAATTTAGAAAAAAGAAGTTTACCATAGTATGGAGAACACTGGGCAAAACACGCTTAGACAACCATGGCAGTAAGTATTCATTATCGTCATTCCTGTGATGCAGAGTAATGTGTTCCATATTCTGTAGTCTTCGTTGGCAGGACGGCACAAAAGTATTTTACCCTTTGACAATGCAGTGTAACCCTAATTTTTGTCCACTTTATATGAAGTCTGACAATACTGAGCAATAACTAAATACCCAACCTTTTATATGATATAAATGTTGCTAGTTTAGTTGTCTATTGTTGCTAGGTTAGTTTTCTGATGCTGCTAGGTTATTTATTTTTTGCTGCTAGGTTAGTTGTCTGTAGGTGCTAGGTTAGCTGTCTGATGCTGCTAGGTTATTTATTTATTGTTGCTAGGTTAGCTGTCTTACTTTGCTAGAGTAGTTGTCCGATGTTTGCTAGGTTAGTTGTCTGACATTGCTAAGTTTAGTTCTAGCATGCTGCAGGGATAGTTTTTTTGTTGTTGATAGGTTAGTTCTATCTTGTTGCTAGGTTAGTTCTCTGGTGCTGCTATGTTAGATATATCTAGTTGCTAGGTTAGAATAACAAACACTTATAACAAAAAGACCAAAAGATATCAAAAGAAATTAAATAATAACTAAAAATGCATCAAAAAAGTTTTATAGAAAAACACTTCCATCAGTTTATCGTACTAAATTGTCGAGCAAAATACATTAGATCAAATAAATTGTCGAGCAAAATACAAACATTTCCAACACATCAGAGAACTAAATACCCAACAAATCACAATCACTACATCTTAATTCTAAATTTCATCATGTCTACATCATCTTGAACAAGGAAGAAAGTGCATGTTGTCCCTTCTAAAATTTCATTTTCTTCAAACACTTTTCGAGCGTCGCCATTCTGCATAGTCTTCCTTCCATCATCTCCCTGAGTGATGTTTACCCTGTAAACTCGTTCTCCTACTTTTATAGATGCGCGTTGGTAGTGAGAAAATTTTCCTCTGATATGTTCCCTTCAGAAAGGCATTGGTATGGGCTGCAAGAATAAAGTAATTTGTATGTATTATATGTATTTAAATACAAACAAGTTAATTATGCTGACAGATGAAATTTATTAAACTTACCAAACGGAAACGTTCAACGTGTGTGGGCTTAATCATGACATTGAAATTATATTGTGGCGGCCGACTGCAATTGTTGCGCTCAAGGATTTTAATTTCATAGTCTAAGTTGCTGGTTGGTCTGAAGAGCAATAAGGAACCATATTCAACGTCCTCTGTAACAATGTACTCGCGCCAACCGTCTATAATTGTTGGGCAGCCATCAACCCTTTTTATCACAGTCTCATATGTGCGTCCTTCTATTGTATGTATAATGCATCTCTGGGACAGATCCTCATCACGGAAATAGTCGTGAGTGGGTGGCGGAAAGGGCTGGAAAATCACAGCATATTTTCTTTTTTCTGTTAAAACTTGATTTTATATGTAACAGTGCACTATTAAAAGAATAATTAAAAACAAAGAACTTTACCATAGTGTGGAGAACCTTGGTCAAAACAGTCTTATAGGAAGATGGCAGTAAGTATTCGTTGTTGTCGTTCATGAGATCCATATTCTGTTAATACATCATATAATAAATCACCTTATGCAATAGAAAATTAACATAAAAAGAAGCATATATAATAAATCATATTATGCAATAGTTAATACATAGAACATAGTGAGGATTAAGAGAAAATTAACAGAGATTTCACCTTCAACTTTGCGATGTCTTCTTTGGTTAAGCGACAGAAAAGTATTAGCCTTTGAACAATGAAGTGTAACCCTAATTTTTGTCCACTTTATATGAAGTCTGCCTTTATTGACCCATAACTACCCATATTAATACACGACTTTTTCATAAGACTTAAATAGTGTGGCTAGGTTAGTTGTATGATTTTGCTAGGTTAGTTGTCTGTTGATGCTAGGTTAGTTGTCTAACGCCGTTAGGGTAGTTGCTTTTTATTGCTAGTTTATATGTTTCTTGCTGGTACGTTATATATCATAAGTTGCTAGGTTATTACTTACATGCTGCTAGTTTAGTTGCTTTTTGTTGCAAGGTTAGTTGTCTAATGCTGCTAGGTTAGTTGTCTGTTGATGCTAGGTTAGTTGTCTAACGTTGTTAGGGTAGTTGCTTGTTGTTGCTAGTTTATATATTACTTGCTGGTACGTTAGATATCATAAGTTGCTAGGTTATTACTTACATGCTGCTAGTTTATTTGCTTTTTGTTGCAAGGTTAGTTGTCTAATGCTGCTAGGTTAGTTGTATGTTGTTGCTAGTTTATTTATTCTATGCTGCTAGGTTAGTTGTTGTAAGTTGCTTGGTTATTACTTTCCTGTTGCTAGGTTAGTTGCTTTTTTTTTGCTAGGTTAATTCTTTCTTCCCGCTAGGTTAGTTGTGTATTTGTTGCTAGGTTAGTTGCCTAATGATGCTAGGTTAGTTTTTTATAGTTGAAGGTTATTGTCTAATGCTGCTAGGTTATTTTTTGTAATGCTGCTAGGTTAGTTTTTTTCTGCTGCTAGGCTAATTGTTTAAAGCTGCTAGGTTAGTTCAATTTCGTTGCAAGGTTAGTTGTATGTATATGCTATGTTTTCTGAAATAATACTATGCAATAACAACACATCAAATTTCTATTTATTAAAAGCAGAAATGTCACTGGTCTTATTACAAGTTCTACTATTATGATTTCCCACTTCTCCACATTTTCCACAACGTCTTTTCAACTTTTGACTTTCTTTGATAGATTTTTCTCGCTGTGACAACAATCGGCTTTTTGTGCTGCTTCCGCTCCCCTTATTTTTTGCTTGCTGTGGTGGCAGGATATCAACCTCGAGATTTGAAACAGATCCACAGAACTCTTGTATCACAGCTCCTTTACTTAGTATTGAACTTGAAACTTGATGTGCACCCAACAAATGGTTCTTTTCTTCATTTATAATCCTCGATAATCGTTCCAATTTATCATCATTACCTTCAGCAAGACTTATACAACAATAAAAATCAGACCATAGATTGTTTAGATATGCATTTCTCTGATTTTTGCCATCAAGTGGATTTAATCTTGCATTATCAATACCATGTCCAGAAGAAGCAACCTTAAGCCAACGGTTGAGGAGGTATTTCTCTGGTATTTTTTCTAAATCCTTGATTAGCATTATTGCGTGACGACATAACAATCCAAACTGTTGAAACTTTTTGCAGCTGCAATCTACCCAATCCCCGCACTTATTAAGAATGAAGTCAATACCATCTCGACCAACTTCTACAACCTTATATCTGGTTGTTTCATGCTCCTTTTCAATATGCACAGGCACACATCTGAAACATGCTGCTTCAATCTCCATTTGCACCTCTGAAAACACTGTTTTTGTGTAAACTTTTGCAGCATGTTTTTCAATTTGTAACGGTGTCTTGCACTCAGGAGGTGCTGTCACACATTCATGATTCAGCTTCCTTATAACATGCCTTTGTGAATCCATTGCACTTTCAAAATGCATAAAGAACTCAACTAAGTTTGCTTGAGGAGATATGTAGCTTCCGAACCAACTATTAACACTCTCAGACCTAGAAGTTGTTTTCAGTAGGCCACTCATTTTGACATCCTTAAAGTATGCTGGTATCCACGACTTTCTAATCTGAAATAGATTGTTAAACCACTGATTCTCTGTTAAGGCAAAATCATTCATCAATCTTCTCCACTTTTCTTCAAATTCATCAGGATTTATGTAAATATCCCACACAATTTCATTCAGCCTTTTGATGAAGTTATTATCCTTCGCTAACATAGGACCAACCTTTACATTTACCTTTTCCATGATATGCCACATGCACAAACGATGTCTTGCCTGTTTGAAAGTCGCCTGAATTGCATTCTTCATAGCAGGATCTTGGTCAGTAACAATGTAATATGGTTCATTTCCCATAGCTTTCAAAAAGTTTTCCAATAACCAAATGTATGATTCCACATCCTCTTTAACCATCAATCGAGCTCCAAATGTGACACACTTTTTATGGTTGTCAATTCCTGTAAATGGTACAAACACCATTTTGTACCTGTTTAAAGATAGAAAACAAAACAGAATAATAAATGAAATTGTTAAGTAGTATATTACTTGCAAGTTTATGATATATAACTATCCTAGCAGTTGTCTGTTGTTGCTAGGTTAATTGTCTATTGTTGCTAGGTTAGTTATGTCTAGCTGCTAGGTTAGTTGTCTGTTGTTGTTAGGTTAGTTATATGTACCTGCTAGGATAGTTATATAACTCTGCCAGGTTAGTTTTATCACGTTGCAATGTTAGTTGTATGTTGCTAGGTTAGTTGTCTTATTCTGCTAGGTTAGTTATCTGTAGCTGCTCGGATAGTTATCTGTAGCTGCTTGGTTAGCTGTGTTTTGTTGCTAGGTTAGTTATGTTGTCGCTAGGTTAGTTGTTAGATGATGCTAGGTTAGTTCTCTGCTATAGCTAGGTTAGTTATCATACGTTGCTAGGTTAGTTATATCTAGTTGCAAAGTCAGTTTAATTCACATGCTACTAGAAAGCATACATTACATATAAATTAGAGTCAAGACAAGGGAAATGTTTGCGTACCTGTTAGTGTTGTAGGTTGCGTCAAATGAAACAACATCTCCAAACATGAGGTAAATTTTTTCTTGAAATCTGGTCAGCCCAAAAGATCCTGCTTAATTGATTATTTTCATCCACAGCATATTCAAATGCAATGTCCGGGTAAACTTCCTGCTTGTTGAGAAATTTCTGAATGATGAGTTGTGCATCTGCCCCCGACATGTAAGTCATAAGTTCTCTTTTGAAGTTTTTGAAATCAATTGCCAGAGCACCAACATTTTCATATCCTCCAACCATTTCCTTGTATAACCTGTGTGTTTTAGCAGGTCCGATGTTGGCTTTTACACAATTAAGGACAAACTTCTGATGGCCATAGTTCAGTTGCCTGTTTGCATTCAAATAATGTGCTTCCAATGTCAAACTGTGGCTGTGTTTCTCTTCGAAATATGTAATTTTGTATCCTTTTCCATCATCGTATTCAAACACTGCCCGAGCCATGCAACCAATTCTTTTTGAAACACGTTCTCGATGAACTCTTGTTGAATTTTTGGGGCTGGATTGTAGTTTAAATCCTTCCTTGCTGCAAACTATGAATTGTTTTCTCACCATCCCACTTCTAAAACGTTTTTTTGTACTAGTACGAACATCAAATCCACCATTTGCTCCATAGTTTCTGTAATATTGCATCCCAATTTCCAGATTCTCAAAGAGCATGCCAACTTTTGGTCTTACATCTTCTTTGACAATTGGTATCCAGTACTTTGTTGAATTTGGTGATATCACCAATTGAAATTGACATCCATCATGTGTAATACCTGTTGCAAAATATCATACAAAAACATTAGCCTTAATAATTGCAAATGCAAGGTTATTTTGTATCGTGTTGCAATGTTAGTTGTATGTTTGCTGCTAGGATAGTTATATCTATTTGCAAGTTTATATGTCTCTTGTTGCTAGGTTAGTTGTCTCTTGTTGGTAGGTTTGTTGTCTTTTAGTTGCTGGGTCAATTGTCTGTAGTTGCTAAGTTAGTTATATTTATTTGCTAGGATAGTTCTCTGATGCTGCTAGGTTAGTTCACTCATGCTGCTAGGTTAGTTGTCTCATGCTGCTAGGTTACTTCTCTCATGCTGCTAGGTTACTTCTCTCATGCTGCTAGGTTAGTTGTATGTAGGTGCTGTGTTCGTTTTATGTGTTTGCTAGGTTACTTCTCTCATGCTGCTAGGTAACTTTCTCTCAGCTAGGTCAATTGTCTGTAGTTGCTAAGTTAGTTATATTTATTTGCTAGGATAGTTCTCTAATGCTGCTAGGTTAGTTGTATGTAGTTGCTAGGTTACTTCTCTCATTCTGCTAGGTTACTTCTCTCATGCTGCTAGGTTCGTTTTATGTGTTTGCTAGGTTAGAACTCTGTTCTGCTAGGTTAGTTGTCTACTGCTGCTATTTTAGTGATCTAGTGCTGCTAGGTGTTAGTTATATCATGAATCAAAATTCCAGAATAACATGGACAATTTATTCAACATTATCAGCAACATTATATAATTTGAACAACTGCATCAACATTATATAATATTCTTGCCAGAAACAGAGATTCTACAAAAATCAAAATTGCAGATAAGCACAAACAATTTTTTCAATATTACGTGATTGATTCTAATTGAATAACTCGATTTTCATTCACGGTGAATTCATCAGCAACTATTTTATTTAAAGTCAGTATACCTTCTTCCATTAATGGCGCAACTGGAGTTGCTTCGATCTCCATTGAAGCTGCTCACGTCGACATTTGTAGATAAATTTGATGAAATCGACTTTTCTTTTCCTGGATATTTTTGACGAGCAGTTGAGTTTGCCTATAGAAAACGAGAGTTAAACCTAATCAGACGATGAAATCGAACTTCAAATTGATAAGGAAATCGAGATTGAGAAAGAAATCGCAGAGAATCGTGATTGAGGAGGAAATCTGAGATATTATTTCCGATTTTGTGTACGCGCGAGCTGAAGGTTTATAATTATATATACCTGATGCTGACCGTAGATTTAAAAGGCAGATTCAACGGTTGAGATTGGGTCTCACGTCCACATTTTAAGAGGTGGACCCATTGGATCCGTCCCCTATATATATATATATATATTAACATATTAATTATTAAATTGATTAACAGTGAACCGTAACTCAACTAATAACCAGTTAATGACAACCCTGTGTATATATATTATCTAAATGCACTTATTTAAGTCCTGATTGATCCAATTCTATTGGAAAGAAAGCATCAAGCATAGAGCACGCATGACGCGTCAATTAGGTCCACTTTGCTTTCATAAGATACTAACTTTCGTAATTTTTAATTTCAAAATCTGGAAAGTATATATTAATGTTGAATAATTATACTTTGTTTCCAAGATAATGATCTACTGTACATAAAATTTGAGAAATTGCATTGCAGTCCCCACCATCTAGGGGTGTTCACGGTCTGGTTTTAATCGGAAAAAACCGTCAATCCGGACCGCGGATCGATTAAATGGTCAGTTAAAAAACCCTTAAAAAATCCGGTGGTTAATTTTTTAAAAAATCCGGAATAACCGGTACGGTTAACGGATTACCTGCAGCAAACCGCCGGTTTAACCGGACCGGACCGATAAATATTAAAAAACTATAACAAATATATATATACATTCAGTCATTCACTATGACCGACAAATACAATACATTCACTATGAATGCTTTGCTCTTATTATTTCAGGTGTATAAACTGACTGAAAAATGAATGTTTGCTTGAGTTCAGTTTGCATAATTAATCTTCATCATTTTTGTATTTTTATGTTTATGGGAGGAAATGTGCATTTTTATGCTTATGAGACGAATTGTGTACTTTTTATTTCATTATTGTTGTTTTTCTTAATTTTTAAGCCCAAATAATCTGTTTAGGACCCAAAATTGAAAAACAAAAATTAAGCCCAAAATGAAAAAAATAAAAATTGAAGGCCCAAAACAAGTTTTGGATTTAACCGGTTAACCGCCAAACCGGACCGTCCAATTCGGTCCGGATTGTGGTCGGTTAAAAAATAAAACCGGTTCGGTTATGGACAAGAAAAAAATTAACCGTTAGGTCCGGTTTGGTCATGGTTTGGGCTAAAACCGGACCAATCCGGACCGTGAACACCCCTACCACCATCCCAGACAATTTTTGCATTATTTGGCCAGTTTGCGTCAGATTAAATATTTTAGCGCTACCTTTAATTTGGTCTCCGAATTTTCTAAACGATAATGCTTTTTTTTTAAATAAGATAAAATAAAATAATTTTAAGCTTTATATTCTTGTCATTTTTTGCTTTCGATGAAATGAACACTGCACATATTTATGAATATGATTTTGGACCTAACAATAATAGATATCCTTTTCAATGTGCAGCAAGATGTGATGGGTGCATTATTTATTTAAAAACAAAAAACAAAAATATGTGGAAAAAAATAAAAATAAAAAAAAAAAAGTTGTGGAAATGTATAAAACAGCCGGATTTTCAGAATCCGTTTTTTTAATTAAATTTTTAATTGAAAAACAGATTCTCACAATCCGTTTTTACTTTTGATATTTTTTTTTTATAAGATAACGGTCGAATTTAATAATAATAATACATCCACTGACTAAAACGGATTTTCAAAATCCGTTTTTCATTTGAAAACGAGTAAAACGGATTTTGAAAATCCGTTTTTATGTTGATAAATATGATTCGATCCCAATTTCCTCTCCCATTTTTCCTCTCCCATTTCATTTTCTCCTTTCGTTTTTTGCTCGATTTTATTGCGAATTGAAGCTGCAATTAAAAAAAAAAAAAACCAAATTTTCCCATTTCATTTCTCCTCTCGTTTTTTGCTCGATTTTTTGGCGAATTGAAGCTGTTCCCGGGAAAAAAACAAATTTTCAACCAATCTTCGAAAAAGAGGTTAGTTGTTATTTTAATATAATGTAATATTAATTTTTGGTTGTTTATGAATGTTTAAGAGATATATTTGGTTAATTGAGTATTGTTTAGAAAATCTTGAATGTTGTTTAATATATGTTTATGAATTTGGTTAATTGAATATTTATCCAAATTGTTTATGAATTTGATGTTATTGTTGGATTATGGTGATTAGGGTTTTTGTTGTGGCAATGTACTAAATTAATTGACAATTTTTATTTTTTTTGTTGGAGTAAAAATATGATTAATTATATGTTGTTGTTGGATATGTGTTTTAAATGTAGATTGGTAAAATAATAATTGAAATTTTTCTCGGGTGTTTGATTAGCCATTTTAAATGTAGATTGGTGATTAGGGTTTTTGTGGTGTTTTCTATAAACTAACTGACAATTTTTTTTTGTTCGAGTAAAAATATAATTAATTATATGTTGTTGTTGGAAATGAGTTTTAAATGTAGATTGGTAAAATAATAATTGAAATTTTCTCGGGTGTTTGATTAGCCATTTTAAATGTAGATTGATAAAATAATTAAATTTTTAAATGTAGATTGGTAAAATAATTGAATTTTTAAATGTAGATTGGTAAAATAATAATTGAAATTTTCTCGTGGTGTTTGATTTTTTTTTTATGTTGTTGTAATTTGTAAAATATAATTTTTTTTTTGTGCAACAGGTTATAAATGTCGTCTAACGTTCCATACTTTGTTAATGTGTACTGGAAAATTCTCCAGAGTGAGTTATGGAATTTTTCGAATTATATGTCTCGTCCGGATTGTTCATTTGTTATTAATGGAATAATATCATATCAACAATTGGTAGATATGATTTACGAAAATGGTGGGTTTCGTGATAGTTGGACAATTTCGGATATTACTTTGATGGCGAGACAACAGGATGGTTCGTTTATTACCGGAAGACTGCATAATGATAATTCTCTTTCGTGGATTTACTACTCTGCTCCTATGTCCTATGTGTTTTTGCATATAGTGTTGGAAGCAAACACACAGGTTACACAGGTTGAGGATCCTACGCCATCATATGGTTACGAGGGAATGTTTGGTGGTGAGGATACGTGGACTACGCATGCCGCTAATTTTGGTGAAGGGACGAGTAATTTCGGCGAAGGAACGAGCTTTACCATGAGAGGACCGGACATTGAGGAAGAAATTGTTGGAGATGTAGATTTCATTCCCGGTGAAGAAGATTTCACGGATGAGACCTCGGAAACCGAATCGGACAGATCAATTAATGAGGAGAGCGAACAAGAAGTCATTGAAGAACACCCCTTTCCAAATGAAGGCCTCTACGATTATCGCGAGATGGGTGAGTGGGACTCGTCGTGTGTAGACAGGGACGAGTATGCCTTGCCAACCTGGAATGGGCGTGTCGAGACTATCCGATTGGGTACAGTTTTTCATACCAAGGAAGAAGCCTTGATTGGTATTAATGCTTGGAATGTTGAGAAGCTTAGGGCGGTCCGGACAAAAGATTCCAACAAGAAGTCGTTTAAAGTTGTGTGCAGATCAGATGAAGTTGTACCATGTATATGGAAGGCCCGGGTGAGTCTTAACAAACCGGATCACGGCATGTGGGAGGTAACTGAATGGACCGATAGCCACACTTGTATGCAGGTGTTCGAGAGAAATGACCACAAGAATGTGACCACCACCATGATCTCAAATCTTCTGTTGGTTAAGATTCAGAAGCAGGTGACCTACAGTGTGGAAATGGTCCAGGCCGACGTAAAAAGTGCCTGGGGAGTCGATGTCAGTTATAAGAAGGCATGGCACGGGAGAAAAAAAGCCATTGATCGTCTGCATGGCACGTGGGAATCGAACTTCGCACAACTCCCCCAGTAAGCAAAAATTAATTATAAACGTATTTACGTGTTGTTTGTAACTATATTTATTTATTTATTTATTTATTTATTTATGGTTACCTTTTATAATTTGCAAGTTTTTCGTCGCCCTTCTAAGGGCGAATCCCGGTACAGTCGTTGAGTGGGAATGGCAGGGTGGAGAAATGGCGAAGCAATCTCGAGACAGAGAATTCAGATTTGTCTTTTGGGCGTTCGGCCCCGCCATTCAAACCTTCCTTCGTTGCCCGCCGATTGTTAGCATCGACGGCACGCACCTACGAGGTTCGTACAAGGGGAAACTACTTGTTAATTGCAAATTAATATTTTATTTTCTAATTTACAGTAGTGTCTGATTAGAAAAAAAACATATGTCCAACTGAGCAGGTTCGTACAAGGGGAAGCTGCTTGTTGCCATAGCACAGACCGCGAATAAGCGTCTATTGCCAGTCGCGTATGCGATTGTGGACGAAGAAAGCACGGCTAGCTGGTCCTTTTTCCTAACACATCTGCGCCATCATGTCGTCCCCGACAGACCGATATGTCTTCTTTCCGACAGGGACAACGGCATATTGAGTGCCGTTGAATTACTGGAGACTTGGCACGAACCCCATGCATTTCATCGGATATGCCTTCGACACCTCCGGAGCAACGTGTTTTCAAGGTACCGGAATAAACAAGTTCGGGGTTTGCGTTGGAGGTTGGGTTCACTGTGTTCTCGCCGCAAATTTGAGCAGAGTCGACAGGAACTCCATGAATGTAACCCGGACGCATACGATTACCTTTTCAAAATTGCTCTGGAAAAGTGGACCCTGTACAAAGATGGAGGACGTCGATGGGGCACTCTGACAACGAATATGTCAGAGAGTTACAACAATGTCCTCAAAGGTGTTAGGTTCCTGCCCTGCAGAGCGTTGGTACAGGCCACATTGAACAAGACTCTGGATTTGTTTGAACAGGAACATAAGAAGTCCAGAGGATGCAGGACTCCCATTCCTACCGACCTCTATGCCGCCTATCGGGAGTTGGAAAAGACGGCGGTGACTCACGAGGTGCAATGTGTGGACGCCGACGGATCCCAGTACATGGTGACAACCTGTTTACGCGCCAATGGAAGAGGGCAAAACAAGTATGTATTTTGTAATTGTAATTTTTTTTCCATTCAAATGAGTTTATTTTTTTTTCTAATTTATATATATAAATCATTGTTGAAAATAGGTTTAAGGTCTTTTATCAGCAGCAGTGTTGTACATGTAGGAAGTGGCAGACACATCGAAAACCATGCTCTCATGCAATTCGAGTGTGTCGTCACCGGGGTGATCAACCGGTGTCGTTGTATAATCCCTACTTTTCGACGGAGAATTGGGTTGCTCAATTTTCTAATTGGAAATTTACTCCAATTGGGAATCCTGACACGTGGCCGCGGTAGGGATGGAATTTGATTCCGCATTGGGAGAGGATCATCTCGAAGCCTGGACCCGGTCGCGCCCAAACTAGACGCTTTAAAATGCAAATGGATCGTCGGGCGCGCCGCAGAAGGGGCCGGGATCAATGCACTAGATGTGGTGATCCCTTACATTTCGCAGACCGTTGCCCGTATTCGCATCCTCCCATCGATCGAACTAGACTCCGCGATGATCGGGGGAACTAGATTTTTCTACATGAATATTTTGTATTTGGATGATTTTGTATTTGGATAATTTATATAAGGCGTAATCGAACTCGAATTAGTACAATTAAAGTCAAATTAGTACAATTATAGTGAAATCGAACTCGAATTAGTACAATTAAAGTCAAATTAGTACAATTATAGTTAAATCGAACTCGAGTTAGTACAATTGAAGTCAAATTAGTCAAATTAGTATAACTATAGTGAAATCGAACTCGAATTAGTACAATTGAAGTCAAATTAGTCAAATTAGTACAATCATAGTTAAATCGAACTCGAGTTAGTACAATTGAAGTCAAATTAGTACAATTATAGTGAAATCGAACTCGAATTAGTACAATTAAAGTCAAATTAGTACAATTATAGTGAAATCGAACTCGAATTAGTACAATTGAAGTCAAATTAGTCAAATTAGTACAATTATAGTGAAATCGAACTCGAATTAGTACAATTGAAGTCAAATTAGTCAAATTAGTACAATTATAGTTAAATCGAACTCGAGTTAGTACAATTGAAGTCAAATTAGTACAATTATAATGAAATCGAACTCGAATTAGTACAATTGAAGTCAAATTAGTACAATTATAGTGAAATCGAACTCGAATTAGTACAATTAAAGTGAAATTAGTACAATTATAGTTAAATCGAACTCGAATTAGTACAATTAAAGTCAAATTAGTACAATTATATGAATTTCTTTTTGCAGACCAAATTTACAATTAAAAGAGTTGGAATATTTTTTTTATTTATTTGTGAATTATTTATTATTTATTTAGGAATTTTCAAATATATTTTTTATTTTCAAAAAAAAAAAAATGTAAAACGGATTTTGAAAATCCGTTTTTGTGTTGTCAACAACTAAAACGGATTTTCAAAATCCGTGTTGACTTTTCAACAGGAAAAACAGATTTTGATAATCCGTTTTTCGTTTAATATAAAAAAAAAAAAAACGGATTTTCTTCACCATTTTCCGATCGCGATTTGATTTGGCCGATCCCCTTCCCAAACCCTCTCGTCGCCGTCATTTTTTCGATCTCCCTCACCAAATCCACCGGCGCCTGCGCCTCGTCCTCCGCGCCGCTGCGGCTCTTCCTCCGCACTGCCGCCCTCTCGCCTCCGCGCCGCTGTGACGTAATCCCGAGCCCGTCAACTCTCGTCTTCCGTTCCGTTTTTCGATTTTAATCCCGAGAACGGTACAAGGCTCGAAACCCCGTCACGTAGTAATTTTATTCAATATATATTTACAATTGGATATCAAAGTGATTGCCGTCACTTTGAATTATTGTCGCATTTAACGTGTTAATCGTGTTATCAAAGTGATTGCCGTCACTTTGTATGTATCGTTTAATTTAGTTCAATTGATGCGTTAATCGTGTTATGAAATGCATATGCGAGCCTTATGAATTTATGTGTTCATTTCGATTCAATATATATTTGCAATTGGATATCAAGGTGATTGCCGTCACTTTGAATTATTGTCGCATTTAACGTGTTAATCGCGTTATCAAATTAAGGATTACTGAATAATTTTATTTATTTATATGACAAAACAGCTAGGCTGTACTCAACAAATCAATATGCAACACAAACATAATTTTAATCGATTCGTGAATAATTCCAACCCAAAAATAGTTATTAAAAATAGAAACTGCCATTAACACAATTATTTTCTCAAAATATTGATAAGAAATTATAATTGAATAAATCAATCGAAATTACACGATTTGCGTAATTAGATACACAAAAAATGAATAATATTTATTAAATGATATATAAATCTCGGTCAGTTCAAAATTAACAATTGGTATAATCTCGGTCATTTTTTCAGAAAATGGCTTCGTCATCCTCGAACCCTCAACACTACACCCCACACCCCGGCCCCAGTGATCCGTCACTTCTATATCTTCAGAACCGTCACCGATGCAAGGCGGTATATGAGGACGCACCGGGGTTTCGCCACAGCGTGGTTAAGCCATGTCGTTCGGACACCCAGTTCTGGGCTGCCTTGGAGGACAACAAGCAGCATGCCCGGACATGGGAGGCGATCGACAAGGCCGGATTCGGGCCTTTATTTTGGATGGGGCGGGTCCCGACAAACAATCCCCTCATTACATGCCTGCTGGAGAGGTGGCGTTCGGAGACGCACACCTTCCACTTCGACTTCGGGAAGGCCACGATCACTCTCCAGGACGTTCAGTTACTCTTTGGCCTCCCCGTCAGCGGGGAGACGTGCTGGGGACAGACCGTACATCGGACTCCCCAAGAGTGGAGAGGTCATTGCCTGGACGCTCTAAGTTACCTCCCATACGTACAGGTATATTTTTACCTAAAACTTTTATTTGTTTATTTTAATTTTTTTTATTATTATGTTTATATACTTAAGTCATGGGTCGCTTTTAATATATATATAAACGTATTTCAAGGATGACGGGGTCCAGGACTACGACTCCAAGACTTGGGACATAAATGGCCAGTGCCTGTATTTTAGTAGTCTGGAAGAGGAGTGCAAGCGCCCTCTGGAGGATGGACTCCCTACATCAGAGTACGAGAAGAGGGCGCGAGCTCTGATACTCTGGTGTATTGGGTCCTTCTTCTTCCCCGACCATCGGGCCAACGGAGTCAACCTCTACTGGTTGTCCCTGTTGAATGACATCGATGCCATTCCGGGGTACAGCTGGGGTGGAGCGCTTCTGGCCGGGGTATATAGAGCGCTCTGCGACGCCTATGAGACGCGGAAAAAATATATCAAGAGCTGCGTGCAGTTGATTCAGGTAAATTTATTTACTTGTTAATTGAAAATTAATTTTATTTATTGTAAATTACAATAAAATGTATATGTCCATATGTGCAGGTTTGGGCATGGGAACGCATCCCTCGTGTTCGCCCATTAATGACAAGAACACATTTCGGCTCTCAGGCGTTGTCCCTTGGGTGCAAGGTAATAATAACATTTATTTATATTCCAACACTTAAGTTATTTCAATTATCAAAATTTGTAATTACAAATAAAACTTTTTCTGTGATTTTTAAGGTGGGTGGGATCGAGGGACATGAGACACCTGGTGACGGGCACGGCTGCCATCCGAGATCAGCTGAGTGGCCTGAGAGAGACTGATGTAAGTTTCTTAGGTCATAATAATAAATAATTATTATTTTTTTAATTCTATTTTTTATTAAATTTATTAATAATTCTATAAATGTTTTTTTTCACAGTTCGATTGGGTACCCTATCAGACGTACATAGACGAGGGTCGGCTCCCGGAAGTGTGCACACGAGACCGACATCTCTGGATGTACAAGGGGTGGATTTTCTGCTGGAACATCGCAGAACCCCACGAGCCTGATAGGGTGCTCCGCTAGTTTCGGTGCCACCAACCCATCCCCCAACAGCCGCTCATTACTAGTCTGGCCGACTGGGACATTCGCCACAAGGGCCAGGGCATGACTGGGAGGGCATACACCGATTGGCAGGCCTTCCATGCTGATCTTGGGAGGATCTGGACCGAAGAGAGAGATCAGAACGTCCTCCAAGATGTCCCGGTGGATCCCTTCCTGTAGCCGGCAGATGGGTACATTGATTGGTTTCAAAGTAGGACTGTGAGACTATTCAATGACCCCAACAACTACGCGGCGATCTCACAGGACGGCGGGTTTCAGCCATATGCCGACCGGGAGAAGTGTCAGGTAACTGTCTGCTATTTTGTGATTTATTATTATTATTATTATTAATATTATTGAAGTAATTATTATTATTATTATTATTTTTAATATTTGATAGTTATTTGAATTTAATTTTGCAGTTTTCGGGTACGGAGGTGGCGTATAACATGCTAACGAACATTGAAGACATTGATACGCTACCTCCCCGAGCGCAGTCACAGTTCCAGCAAGCCCAGGAACTTCTGTACGCTTCTCTGACTGTTGGGGGTCAGTCGTTTTTGTTTGTTTTTATTTATTTATCCGGTCGAATTACTGATTTTTTTACAAAAATTAATTAATTAGGTGAAGAAGAAGAAGAAGAACCAGCCACGCCTGGACCGACCGCAGGATCGTCTTCTTCGGTACCACGGCCTCGGAGAGGGTCCCGAATACGTAGGCCTAAGCATGCATATACTCCTAGTTAGTTTTGTGGACATTTTCTTTTTTTTTTTTTTTTTTTTGTATTGGATTTTCATATATTTATTCTTGATGGTTTTGGGTACATATTTTGTGGTTCACTTTTTTTTTGTCGGTACTTATGGTTGTCTTTTTCTATATAGTGTTTCATATATGTATGCATGTTAGATTTTATCATTTGACGAATGAATTGATATTATTTCTTGTTCAAAATGTTAAATTGAAATTTATAAAAAATCTTAATATTGAAGGATAAGAATAAAAAATTCAGTTAAAATAAACGCAACGCGATCGCTGATAAACGAGTTCGTAAACATAATCGAGCCTTAAAAGAATTAAAAAAAAAATAAATACATAAAAACGGATTCTAAGAATCCGTTTTTATTAAACAAAAAAAAAATCAAATAATAAAAACGGATTATGAAAATCCATTTTCACTACGAACACGGATTTAATTAAGGTTAATCACTTAATTAAAGTAAAACTCACTTAATTAAAGAAAAACAGATTATCAAAATCCGTTTTTCTTTCGGGATTAACTGAAAACGGATTCTGAAAATCCGTTTTTCCGTAAAAAACGGATTTTCAGAATCCGGCTGTTTTACTTTTTTCCACATTTTATTTTTTTTTTTATTTTTTTCCACATATTTTTGTTTGTTTTAGATAAATAAATGATTCAAGATGTGATTTATAATTTCATATTCACGTGACTACTTCCTCAATAGTTGTAACTCACAGAAAAAATTACTACAGTTTTTTCCTTTTTCTTTTTCCTACTATTGCTTCTCATACACCTCAATAAAGATTTTATATAGAAAACTAATTCAACTTTAGCTTCTTTTGCTCTATGATTGAGCACCTTTCGATCATTTTATGATATCATTATCTACTTAATGCATTTGTTTATTTCTGTTGCATCAATTTGCTTTCCTTGTAGTTAGTATTGATATCAAGAATGGTTGACCAAATTTTCAGTATCTATTCATTTTAACTTATAGTTTCTTTTGCTCGGTAAGCCAACCAAATTCCCCAATCTGTTATTCATGGAGTTGATTGTGAATTTATAAGTGTGGATATATTTTCATTAGGATGTGTTTGTTTATAGATTTTTTTTATTGATTTTTTTGGTTAACTATATTTAATTTAGAAAAAGTTGATTGGGTTAGATTTGAGTGAGATTTTTAGTTTGTATTAAAATAATATTTAAAATAAAATAATTAAAGTTGATGTGATATAAAAATAGTAGAGATGAAATTGAAAGTGATGGTAGTAAAAAATTATGTGAGTGAATTAATGATGAACTACAATTTATGTGGTATGTATGGATGATTGATTGGTATTATTCTATTATCGTTATAGTGAAGTTGTGTTAAATTCACAAAGCTTATAAGCAGGGCTATATAAACGGGTCTATTGTTAGAGTGATTTTGTGAATATTGTATTTTTTGTATATATAGATTTTGATATTTTAGAGATTTGGTGGATATTGGTTTTAGGGCTTCTTTTATATCTATATATATTCGACTCTTATGAATATCAAAAGCAAGGTTTTAGGAAACGAATTGGTGTTCTCATATTTGTCATGGTATCACAACTTGTTAATTTTTTTTTTTTATTTTTTCGGTCTCGATCTACTGAGACTATTACCTCTTCTCTTANATACAAAACATCAAAATCAAAAAAATCAGCGTGCGTCTCGTTCTATCAGCCTACTTCTCGGAAGCGTTGTACGCATATTTCTTCTTCTCTTCATTGGTTTGCCAATTGTGAGTTGAGGGCTGCGTGAGTTCTTTGATTTTGAGGAAATAAATTTCCTTTTCATTTGGATAATTGTGGGCTGAGAGATGCTTTGAATTTTTTGAGGAAATAAATTTTCTTTTCATTTGGGCAATTTATATTGAATTGTTCTTGAGTTGTTTGAGATAAATTCTGTCATTCATTTGGGTGCTGTTTTATTTGGTTAAGAGCATCAATTATATTGTTGGTGATTATTTGATTATCTGATTTCTGAGACCTCATGACTTTTTTATCCTCGGCTGGTCATGGCGGACGCGGTGTCGGACCGACTGCTGCCGACCATGGTTGTCCAGTCCTTGTCAACGCCGCCTTCGCTAACGGGGTTGCACTTAGTAAATTTGGCTCTATACATAGCAGACCAACATCCTCATTGACGGACTCTGTTGTTAATATTTTTCCGGAGTAGAATCAACAGATTCGAACACCGGGTCGTGTCTCATGAGGAAGGTCAACCGGAATACTTTGCACGTTTATTCAAACACTAATAAAAGAAATAAAATTCCTAAACATTCTAAATCAAAGATTGGTTTTGGTTTAATTATAACCTACTGCAAAAATTCAAATTAAGCAATAAAGAAAGCAAGTAACGAAGAACAATTAGGATTTGAGTAGCTAGGGAATCGGGGAGATCCGTTTTGGTTCGAATTGCAATTAATGGACAAGTGATTATTCAGCTAAGTGATTTGACTAATCGACATGTCCAAGCACTCATTCTCAATAACTTTTCGTAACAAGAGAACAAACGAGAACGACAAATTAACAATTCATTTAACTTCTAGGCAATACAGTTACGAACAAGCCTAGTTCATACGAGCCTATTTCGACCGACTCGTCCCCTTTCGGTTCTAAGAGTCGATTAAAGTAGACTAGAGGATGGTTAACCGACTAATCAAATAGATTCCCAATTTCAAGCACAAATAAATCAAATTCAATCGGAACAATTGTAAGCTGAAGTGTCACCCTTCAACAATTATCAATATTCAAGCTTGTCAGTTGAAAAGGCCTAATAAAAGATTAACTCGCACAAATTGAACAATCTTGAGCCCGACAATCACAACCGATTCCAAAACATCAATCCCCTATCCCTAGCATAAAGATTTAGCCACTCATATTTGAATTATCAACACAAACCACCATAATCAAAGTCAACATATTCATGGATGAGATGTATAGAAAAACTTACGAAATATGGTAATTGAATGTTGAATCTGATAAAAAAACTTAAATCCAAAGAAATAGCAAAATCAAGATCAAATCCTTGTTCTACGTTGAAAACGATGGAAGAAAAGTGAAAAACGAGTGAAAAGAGAAGGGGGTAGGGTTTTGTGTGTTTTCGTGGGTCAAGGAATCGATGCCCGATTAATGAGATCGCACGGGCATATATACTCTCACGGCATCACGGCGCGATGGAGCTAGCGCGGCGCGGGGCGGCNGGCGCGAGGCTGTAAGGTGCCGCGGCGCGCCTGGTCTTCGCGGCGCGAGGAGCGTGACTGGCGCGGCGTGGGGGCATCGCGGGCGTGGAGTGCGGGCAGGGCTGCGCTGTCGGGATCGTGGTGCTACCGCGGCGCGGGGCTTCTGGACTGCCGCGGCGCGAGGCTTGGACACGACGCGGTGCTGGGAAGGCGAGGTCCTCAGTCGGGGTCGTGGTGCCACCGCGGTACTTCACGTTTTGGGGTCGTTCGGCCTCGTTCGGTATCGAAATTCGATTTCGCTTTTTCCATTGTGTCGCCAACAAAACGCTCTACCAATTAAGCTAGCCCAAAACATTTTTCTCCTTTAAATTACAGTCAACGAGGCACCTGACCTGCACACCACAAACGAACACAAAAGCGAAGAAAACCGAGAAACGAGCGAAAAATACAGAAAGACTCTAAACAGCGAAAAACACGCGATAATAAACAAAACGACCTAAAAACGAATGAAAACGCCTAAAATGGAGGAGTAATAAAGACTAAAAGACAACAAAAAATGCAACAAAAATGGGACAAACAACTCCCCCACACTAAAACCTTTGTTCGTCCCGAACAAAAAGAAAAGAAAAGACACGAAAAGAAAAGAAAACAAGCAAATGAGCATGGATAACAGTTTCAAATAAGATGAGCTTCAAATTAATCAACTCAGTCGAGGAGACTTCCAATGACCAATATAGCACACCTCAATTACAACTCGAATGCAACGCTTTGAAAAGACAAACTCTCAAGCACGGAAGTATAATACATATATGCCTCACTCAGTTTCTTTCGTAAATATGAAGTGGATGCGCTCAAATTGGTCGATCATCATGAATCAACATAAGCTTGTTTATCGTCTATTCATACTCTAAAACAATCAAAGATCATGAATTTGCGAATCAAGAGGACTTTCGGGGTTGTAATGTAGGTATCAAAGGAAGGAAGAATATAAAGATAAAATGGTTCACTTAAACAATCATACTCTCAAGCACATAAATACTCGAATATCTCACCATCTATCCGTAATCAACCTGAAACTAATCATTCCCACCAAAAACTCCATACACTACACACATGCTCTAACTGAAATGCAAATTAAGCACTCGACTCTTTTTTTATTATATTTTTTTTTCTCTTCATTTTTTTTTTCTTTTTATAAGGGTTTTTCTTTTTCCTAACAAGACTAAGACATCAGGATGACATTCTCTAGATTTAAACATTGGAGGTCATCCAAGTTTCCTAGAGTGGTTTCTCAATACTCATTACTCGTCAAAGAATTTCGACAAGTAAGCAGAGTAGAATCCTTTAGTCCGTCTTGCGAGTCTCCTTTTTTTTTTTTTTTTTTCAAGCACCCAAAATGCAACTCAAGCACGTTATAACCCTTCTCCAACACATAGTACAAACTCCGTCATCATAACAATCGCACTGTCAAATCTCAAGAAATTCAATCAATTCGGTTGACAAGAAACAAGGTTCAAGGCTCAACGGGCTACTAATGAAAATATATGTTCAAAGGTTAATGAAAAGGGCTAAAACGAGCTATGTCAAAGAAACGCCTCAATCATTTTCACAAATCACAACTTCAATCGCTTTTTGTCAAAACAAACTCAAAGCAAGTTTTGATCAACACAAATTTCGACCAATGTCTCTCAAGAAACAACATAAGGCTCAAACCTCGCAAAGGGTAAATAAATGTCCAACAAAACGACACATCAAGTTCATCAAAGCATACTGGTCATGATCATCATCACATCTCCTAAACATCATCAACAATTATCAACAAATCTCAAAATTCACCATAATCCATACTCAAAAACACACAAACTGACTCGATATAAGACACAAAAACGAAAGATGAAAACACTCTAAAAGAACTAGACCTGGTCAACCATATAAGACACATAATCATGTAAAAACTCCCCCACACTTAAAACCGAACAATGTCCCCATTGTCGATCATCAGTGCTCGGAAAGTTTGCCCACATAATCAACCAACATAAAAGACAGAGAAACCAAACAAACGAAAATTAAGAGAAAGGAAAAGATACAAGCGTACATGGTACAGTGACTAGACTAGTCACTGTGAATCCGGTGGTGCGGAAGGAGGGTGGAGGTAGTCAGGCCTCGAACAACGGTGGGCCTCTGTCAACTCAAATCTCTCGCCCCATTCGGATCTGGGCAGCTCCTTCGAACTCAGCTGGGGAGGAGTAGTGGCTCGGTCAGAATGGTACTTCCTCTGGACATGGACACGGTCCTGCAATGATCTCTTCGCATGTTCTCGCATACACGCGCCCTCAGTAAGCTGTTCAATCGCCCTGAGGTAAGCACAGTCTTCCACAACATTTGCCTGCGGCTCAGGCTGGGTCTCTCGAACGGAGATGGAGATGGACTCCCCCAACACAGTCATGCACGCAGTTCCCTTCTTCACATCAATGACTGTGCCGGTGGTTGCCATAAAGGGTCGTCCGAGGAGAATGGCGTGCTCCTTACTGTTTTCTTGTGCGTTCCCCACATCAAGCACCACAAAGTCCACGGGGACTATCAGCTTCCCCACACGGACGAGCACATCCTCTACAATCCCTTCCGGATGACGGAACGAACGATCTGCAAGCTGCAAACGCATCCTGGTGGGCTTCAAATCTCCAAGCCCGAGCCGATGATAAACCGCGAGTGGCATAAGATTAATGCCCGCTCCGAGATCAAGCATCCCCGAAACAACTTGTCCACTCCCGAAAGCTATGTCGATCACAAAGCCACCGGGGTCTCTTTCTTTCTTCGGCAAGTCGTGCTGTAAGACACTCGCCGCCTCACAAATTACCACCTCATCATCATTGTCGAACCGCTTTTTGTTCGTGGCCACTTCCCTGAGGAATCGTGCATGGGCCGGTATTTTCTTCAACACATCGGGAGGAGCTAAGTCGACATTGGCCTTAACCAACATCACATGAAGGTCCCGAATCATCGTTCGGTCCTTCTCCTCCAAGAGTCGGCTCGGGAAGGGAATCTTCGGTCTGTAGGGGTTCGGAGATCTGTGTAAAGTAGGCTCAGGTGGTGGTGCCACTGGGGCGTCTTCCATTTGGGTGAGCTTTTTCGAGCCCACCTTTTCCTCCGGCACTCTCTCAGGCATAATTACGGTTATCACATTTGCGTGCTCCGGCTGGCTCGGCAATCTGTCTTTCTTCAGCTCCACCTCTATGTTCCCCACTCGGGTGGCTAACTGGCCTAGCTGTGCTTCCAAACGTTTAATGGAAGCCTCACTATTCGCACTCCGCTGCTCACCGTTGGCCATGTACTGAAGGATTTTATCCAGTTTTTCGTCTGAGTTTGGCGGGCTCGGTCCGGCTTCTGGTGCTGGTAACCTTAACATTTGTCCCCTGTGTTGCTGCTGAAGGGAGACAAAGTTAGGTTGGGACGGCTGCTGGGAGTTGTTGTTAGACCAGGAGAAACTTGGGTGATTTCTCCACCCGGGGTTGTATGTGTTAGAATACGGGTCGTTTCCGGGCCGGTTCTGATACCCTTGCACTGCATTTACCTCAGCTCCTTGCCCTCCATAATTTGGCTCGAGAGCCATAGGGCACACCTCAAAACTGTGTCCCTGAACTCCACATGCTCCACAAGCATTTACTGCCGTTTGTCTGAATTGGTGAAGAACTTCTCGCATTCAGTACCCTCATTTGCTCCGTGAGCTCGGCTAGCTGCTGGGCCATGGCATTGTTACTTGTTCCAATCTCATGCACTGTCGCCCTCTTTCCTCTGATGCTCTTCTGAGACGAGTTCGCACTCATCGTCTCATATATCACAAACATCTCCTCTGCCGTTTGGCCTCCAATGTCCCCTCCGGCTGCAGTATCCACCATGTACTCCAAGTTCTGATGGAGGGAGTCATAGAAGCAGTTCGCTAATAGCCCAGGAGAGAGGTTATGGTGGGGGCACTGCCTCTGTAGGTCCTTGAAACGTTCCCAAGCCTCGTGAAGAGGCTCGTTTGGCAGCTGAGCGAAGGAGACTATCTGAGACCGGATATCTTGGGTCTTCTGATGGGAATAGTACTTCCCAACGAATTTAGCGTAGACTTCGGCCCAAGTTGATAGAGAATCCGGGGCGAGGGTCATGAACCAAGCCTTGGCCCGGTCCTTTAAAGTTTCTGGGAAACACCGCATTTTTAGCTGGTCCTCGGTTAGCCCATACAAAGGGAACGTCTGAAGGACGTTGTAAAACTCCCGAAGAAAGTGGAGTGGGTCTTCATTGGGGAGCCCATGGAATGATGGGAGCTGATTGTAGTGGACCATCTTCAGCTCATAATTTCGGGCGTCATGCTCCAGCCGGATACAGGAGGTGATTGGCCCGATCATGGGTTGGGCCAGGTTCCGAAGGATATTGCGAGGCGGTTGTTGATCAGCCATGTCTGAGTTACTCCCCTCGGATGATTCTGGTCGGTGCTCGCCTTCTTCGTTTGATTCGAGAGTAAGCTCGTCTAGCAGTTTTCTCAGGCTCTCGTTGAAGTGTTTGTTGATTGGAGAGAGTTTACGTCCACTCCTGGTACGCATACACTCAAACAAACAACGGGTTACGAGCACCAATGGTAAAGAAAAGAATATAAAATAAGAAAAAGAAACACAAAAAACAAGAAAAACACAAAACCAAAAAGAAACACAAAAAATAAGATGAATAAGCGCACAAAATGTGTCCTAAACCATCCCCGGCAACGGCGCCAATTTGTTGTTAATATTTTTCCGGAGTAGAATCAACAGATTCGAACATCGGGTCGTGTCTCACGAGGAAGGTCAGCCGGAATACTTTGCACGTTTATTCAAACACTAATAAAAGAAATAAAATTCCTAAACATTCTAAATCAAAGATTGGTTTTGGTTTAATTATCAACTACTGCGAAAATTCAAATTAAGCAATAAAGAAAGCAAGTAACGAAGAACAATTAGGATTTGAGTAGCTAGGGAATCGGGGAGATCCGTTTTGGTTCGAATTGCAATTAATGGGCAAGTGATTATTCAGCTAAGTGATTTGACTAATCGACACGTCCAAGCACTCATTCTCAATAACTTTTCGTAACAAGAGAACAAACTAGAACGGCAAATTAACAATTCATTTAACTTCTAGGCAATACAGTTACGAACAAGCCTAGTTCATACGAGCCTATTTCGACCGACTCCTCCCCTTTCGGTTCTAA
>BKCP01009403.1:1383623-1407979 GCA_008636005.1 Striga asiatica | reverse complement strand
GCGAGGCTGTAAGGTGCCGCGGCGCGCCTGGTCTTCGCGGCGCGAGGAGCGTGACTGGCGCGGCGTGGGGGCATCGCGGGCGTGGAGTGCGGGCAGGGCTGCGCTGTCGGGATCGTGGTGCTACCGCGGCGCGGGGCTTCTGGACTGCCGCGGCGCGAGGCTTGGACACGACGCGGTGCTGGGAAGGCGAGGTCCTCAGTCGGGGTCGTGGTGCCACCGCGGCGTGACGCGGGCGCGGGACCAGGACAGGCTGCTGGTACTACTTCACGTTTTGGGGTCGTTCGGCCTCGTCCGGTATCGAAATTCGATTTCGCTTTTTCCTGTATGTCACCAACAAAACGCTCTACTAATTAAGCTAGCCCAAAACATTTTTCTCCTTTAAATTACAGTCAACGAGGCATCTGACCTGCACACCACAAACGAACACAAAAGCGAAGAAAACCGAGAAACGAGCGAAAAATACAGAAAGACTCTAAACAGAGGAAAACACGCGATAATAAACAAAACGACCTAAAAACGAATGAAAACGCCTAAAATGGAGGAGTAATAAAGACTAAAAGACAACAAAAAATGCAACAAAAATGGGACAAACAGACTCCGATCGGGCGGCTATTTCTGGGTTGACTGATGCCTAATGAGAATCTATTGTACACCTTGTCTCTTCCGCCTGCAACAATGCTCCTTTGTCCGGTAAGCACAGTCCTTATGAGTGGATGTATGATAGTGGTGTCTCACATCATATGACGGGCTACTTGGATTTTTTTTGCTAATATTCAGGATATTTCGCCCCGGTCTGTGCAGTTACCTAATGGCACGCTCACAACTGCGTGTAAAGCTGGCACTGTTCATCTCAGTTCTCGTATTATTTTATATGATGTTTTGTTCGTTAATAGTCTTCAGTGCAGCTTGATATCACTGTCTCGTTTGTTGGAACAATCTGGTTGTGTTGCTACCTTCACTAGTACATATTGTGCTATTCAGGACCTCACTTCGAGGACGGTGATTGGAGCGGGTGAGCAGTTACGGGGACTTTATTTTTCTCGAGGGGCGATCGCTGCCAATGCTTCTCGGGTTTCTTCGGTTATGCAACCCTTGTGGCACCAGTGAATGGGTCATCCGTCTTCTATAGTCCTTGGTCAATTGCCTTTTATTGAGTCTTGCTCATTGGTCTCGAATAAAACTTGTGATGTTTGCTGTCGGGCGAAGCAATCTCGTGCTAGCTTTCCTCTTAGTCGAAGTGTCTGCAGTTCCATCTTCAATCTGATTCATTGTGATGTGTGGGGACCGTATAGAGTCCTTGCCTTTTGTGGTGCTCGATATTTTTTAACTATTGTTGACAACTATTCTCGCGGTAATTTGATTTTCTTATTGGATGACAAATCTTCGGTGTCTTCCACTTTACTGCAATTTTTTGCTTTTGTCAAAAGGCAATTTGGTGTGTTGGTTAAAACTGTTCGTAGTAAAAATGGGACTGAATTTACTTGTATGCGTGATTATTTCCGTCAACAGGGGATTGTTCAAGAAACTTCTTGTGTCGGAACTCCGCAACAAAATGGACGTGCTGAGCGCAAACATCAACACATTCTCAATGCTGCTCAAGCATTACGCTTTCAAGCCCATTTACCGATTGAGTTCTAGAGACATTCTGTACTTGCTGCTGGCTATTTGATTAATCGAACGCCTACTTCTCTTTTATCCGGCAAGACTCCCTATAAACTTTTGTATGGAGAATCTCCCAATTATGCACACTTACGTGTTTTTGGCTGTCTGTGTTACGTGCACAATCAGAACATAGAAGGTGACAAGTTTACAAGTCAGAGTCGTCGATGTGTTTTTGTTGGCTATCCCTCTAGTCAAAATGGGTGGTGTGCTTATGATTTAGACAACCGCACTTTTCTGGTCTCATGTGATGTGAAATTCTGTGAATCAGAGTTTCCTTATTTTACGTCTCCTGCTCTTGATATTGCCTTCGTACCTGTGGTTCCATGGTCTGCTATTCCTGACGACGATGATGATGTGGTGCTTCCCACTACAACACGTACTGGTGCCACTGGGGGTTCTGAGGTCATTGTCGATGGGGGGGTAATCCTCCCAACGAGGAAGCGTTGGGTCGTAGTCATCGTCTCAAGAGGCCCTCTTCCCGTCTTGTTGACTTTGTCTCTCACACTATTTGTTCCTCGTCCCCCCACTCTGCCTCCTCCATCGCGTCATCATCTGGTACTCCTTACCTTCTCGCACACTATGTTTCTTGTGATTCATTTTCACATGCACATCAGTCATTTCTAGCAACCATTTCTTCTGTTGTTAAGCCTCGGACCTTTTCTGAGGTTGTTCGAGATAGTCGCTGGCGTTCGGCTATGCAACTGGAGATTCGAGCATTGAAATCGAACCGTACATGGGATATTGTTTTTCTTCCTACTGGAAAACACGCTATTGGTTGCAAGTGGATTTATAAGATTAAGTACAACTCTGATGGTTCTGTTGAGCGCTACAAAGCACGTTTAGTTGTCTTGGGTAACCGGAAGGTGGAGGGCATTGACTATCAGGAGACATTTGCACCTGTCGCCAAGATGGTTACTGTACGGACTTTTCTTGCTGTTGCAGCTGCCCGACATTAGGAGGTTCATCAGATGGACGTACACAATGCATTCTTATATGGGGATCTGTCTGAGGAGGTCTACATGAAGCTTCCTCCCGGTTTTCATTCGCCTGATCCTGGTAAGGTGTGTCTGTTACGCCGTTCTCTGTATGGTTTAAAGCAAGGTCCTCGGTGTTGGTTTGCGAAGCTTGCTTCTTCTCTATGACACTATAGTTTTCAGCAGTCATATTCTGATTACTCACTGTTTGTTTTTCATCGTGACTCATTGAGTATACATGTTCTTGTTTACGTTGATGATCTGATCATTTCTGGAAGCGATCCAGTCGCCATTACTGCCTTTAAGGATTATTTGGGTCGCTGTTTTCATATGAAGGATTTGAGTTTGTTGAAATATTTTCTGGGCATTGAGGTTGCTAGGAATTCTTCGGGCATTTTCTTGTGCCAGCGGAAGTACACTCTTGACATTGTGAACGAGACCGGTCTACTTGGCTGTAAACCGGCGAATTTTCCCATGGAACAGAATCACCAGCTTCCCTTAGCAGATGGTCCTCTCTTTTCTGACCCCGAGCGTTATCGGCGTCTCGTTGGGCGATTGATCTATTTGACAGTCACTCGTCCTGACTTATCTTATGAGGTTCATACTTTGTCTCAGTTCATGCAGCAAACTCGTCAGGCCCATTAGGATGTTGCTCTTCGGGTAGTTCGTTATTTGAAGGGTACTCCAGGTCAGGGTATTCTTCTTCGTTCAGATTGTGACTTGCAGATTTACGGTTGGTGTGACTCTGATTGGGTATGTTGAAGGTGAGTTAATGAATAATACTTTATGAACGGGGTTATATATCCACAAAGCTTAGGATGCGATTGGACATAGATTTGATTGATTTTTGATTAGTTTTTTGTTAACTATGGTTACTTTTAAAAAAGTGGTATAGTTAGTTGTTAATGAGAATTTGAGTTTAAATTAAAATAATATTTAAAATAAAATAATTAAAATTGATTTGATGTAAAGTATGAGAAAAATAATTGGAAGTGATGGTTAATTAAAATTATGTGAGTGGATGAATAGTGAATTAAAGTTGGTGTGATGTGCAAGAATGATTCACTAATATTATTTAATTATATTGATATAATATTGAGGATAGTGATATTGAGTTAAAGTTGAGTTTAATTTGAGTTTTGATTGGTTTTTACTAGTCAAGTTCATATCCAATCACACCCATATGAATTTCAACAATGATGATAGACTAAGGCACCAAACTTAGTTAGGCCTGGGACTGGTCTGGTTCCTAACATAATTTTTAGGAATCGCAATCAGAACCGAACCAAAATAACTGGTTCGGTTAACACATAAATATTCGCAGGAACAAAAAAAGAATCGAATTGTGGTATAACGGTTCGGTTTTTCTAGTTCTTTGGGTAACATAATAATGAAAAATAACTGACAATAATCGGTCTTGAGTTAAGAACCAATCAAAAATTGCAACTCACGTGCTAAAAGTATCATGAAAAACCGAGAACCGAAATATAAAGATGAGAAACGAAATATTACATACCAAGAACCGATTTATATATAAACATATAAAACATGCATATGTTACATATATAGTCGGTTCCTCAGTTAATACACAAAAGGAACCGAGTACCGGTATCGATTTGTGCAAAAAATAACCAAAACCGAAAAAATTAATTTTTTTTTAAATAATTTCGGTTCGGTCTGGTTCGGTTTTCAGGTTCTCGAGTATAAAATCTCACCCCTAAATCTAGTCGAAATCTTATAGATCATCTTTTTATGGTCTTGAGTAGTCCTTGTAGCATTGAGGTTTTATTCATGTAGGAGTACTATTAGCATCATCAAGTACCTAACAACTTCAATAGTACATTAAAAAATTAAATTTATTAATTTATTACTAGTGCGGTACCTGTGCGATGCACATATTAATATTATTAAAGGAAGCATTTTGATTTGGATGCTTAGATGATTGGTTGTGGGTCAGCAGGTGGGGTGGGACTCTGGCGTTGGGTGGGATGTTGTCTCGCCGGTGACAGGGTTGAGGGACCGTTCTTCGTCTCTTTTCCAGTGGTCGTCTATGTCCTCTCGGGACGTCTATGGTGCTTTATTCTCGTAATTTTGTTGGGTTGGGTCGGTTATCGGGTTTGGCAGAGGTTCTTTCGGTGGGTTCCGGCTCGTTGAACAGGAGCTGTGGGCTCTGGTTGGCGGCGTGATTGCGGCGGAGTTGGGTGGAGTGAGGCTATGTGGGTGAGGCGATTTTCTGGTGACTAGGACGTCTCGGGATGTGGTAGTCGGAGGTGAGGGGCCATGACACCATCACCATCCTCCGTTTGGCTAGTGGTGTTAGGCGGCGGGGGTCCGGTTCACTCGAGTGCAGCTAGTGGTGTTAGATGTGCTCAGGGGATCTTGTGTGAGGGCTGGCTTGGCTGTGGTTTCCTTTCGGTTTAATGGCGGGTCGATTCAGGGATTCTTCTGGGAGTTGGGTTCACCTACTGCTAGGCGTTTGTGCAGTTTCAGTAGCGGGACTTGGGCTCGGGATCTTTCTTGCATCGATCGGTCACTACTGGTTGGGGCGGTGACGATTAGCTGAGGAAGGGCCAATTTAAATTTGTTTCCTGTGTTGTTTTTATTTTTGTTTTTGTTCTTGTTTTTGTTTTTGTTTTCGTGTTTGTGTTTGTTGGTTTGTTGGTTTTGTTGTTTGTGTTTGTTTTTACTTTTGTTGTTGTGTGTCAGGATTGCCCCAGTTGGCTCGAGTGCAACTTTATTCTCCTGGTGGGAGCGCACTCGAGTATTCTCCTGTTGGGAGGGTTCTCTATTTGTGTTAGTCGTTTTGTAGTAGTGTTCGTTATGTTTTGTTGTGATTGGTTTTCTCGCGTTGCGAGCAGGATTCCGTCTAGGTTGCATTGGTGATATTGTAACCTCTCAGTTACCCAGGATTCGGGCTTTGCTCTTGTACATTGCCAGTTGGCGTTTTTAATGAGAAGTTTATGTCGTTGGAAAAAAAAAAAAAAGAGTGTTATGTACACTCTTATGTATAATATTATGTACCTATAGCATTTCTCTTTTATTTTTGGTAGAACACATTCAATGTGGGTGTTATGTATATCTCTATGTACAGTATTATGTACCTATAGCATTTCTCAAATAAAAAATCAAGTGGACCCACTCTATGTGAGTGTTATGTAAACCTCTATATACATTTATTATGTACTTGTAGCATTTTTCATAAATTAATATGCTGAAAATTGACCCATCTTTTGAATAATTGATGTAAATTTAATGTATATTATATAGGGATTGATTCAAATGAGTCCACATTCTTAAAGTAAGTGTGAGACTCAATCCTAGCTATTATATAGGTATCAAGATGTGTGACCATGATTTAATCCTTTATTTAAATAATAATTCTTTATTTTTATTATTTTAATTATTTAAATATTATTTTGACCATTGATCGTTGGCCGTTGACTCTAGTTTGACCGTTGACTTAAGGCGTTGACCACTGACTTCCGGCATTGTTTCCCGGCACAACCCATTTTTTTGTTCGAAACAATAGAGATTTTTATAAATAAAACGCACAAAAGTGCAAAGATACAGCCCCTAGCTGAATAATACAACCAACAACTGAAAAAACAGGAAGGACAGATTCGAAGATCGCCTAAAATCCGACGCTAGCAACCTAGAAACCACTTGGCAACACACACAACACAACAAACACTACAGACACTGCAAAGCTCCCAAAAGGAGAATGAAAGATCCCAACAGAATAATACCCGCTCACACTCGGGTTCACTGAGGCCAACAACCCAAACCAAAAACACAAATCCTAAACAACAACAACCTAAACAACACCAAGACAAAGAAAACTAACAAACTAAAGCAAACAATAAAGCCCTTCCCTATAGGGGTGAGCATGGGTCGGTACGGTTCGGAGATTGATGAATCTCCAGAATCAAACCGAAGTTCGGAGATCACTAAAATTCGATCTCCAGAACCGTACCAAAAAATCGGTTCGGTTTTCGGGGCTATCGAAACGGTTCGGCTCGGTTTGGTTCGGTTCGGATATTCGGAGATTTCTTATCATTTTTAAAATTTTTTTGAATGACCACCTAGTTATATTTTATTTTTTATATGTTTTTTTTAAAAATCCCAAAAAAAAAAGGGATAGACTTGCACAAAAAAATCGGATAATGATGTAGAATATTAGTATCTTTCAAATTTTAGTTGCAGAAAGAAATGGAATAACAATTCCAAAATAAAAAAGGAATACTGCACAAATAAAATTGGCGGGTAATTTTGTTAAAACCATAAATAGAAAGTTCAAAATGAATTAATTATGATTTTTACTACAATAATTTAAAAAATAGGTAAGCTTTTTGTATAGTAAAATAGATTTCATATCATTTAGAATTGTATTATCACATTATCGTAATGAAATACTGATATTGATCGTTTTGTGATTGAAGCCGTGTGTTATCTATTATTAAAAAAATGCTAAACAAAATAATTATAATGAGTTTAATAGCAAGTAAAATTTCAATATTTTCAATTTTTAGATATTAAATTTGAAATCTAACCAAATCCTTCCTCGTAGGTAGTTTAAATTTAAATATATTTGTTCGCACACATGCTTAATAAATCTACAATTACAGTTCATATTTTGTGTATTTGAAAGGAATAAATTCCTTCATTTAAGGGATGATATTTCTTTAATCTATCCAAATTTATATTCATATCGACAATTTAAATTTTGAATTTGAATAGAACACGAAATAATCTTTAATAAATAAAGAAGGCTCCACTCTTAGATTTGATGTTTTTTAAAAATAATAAAATCATTAGTTTAGGTAATGATATGTGATAAATATATCTAAGTCTATATATACATATTATCTCACCAATATATAATTAATGTACTAGTGTTTTATTTATCTCACCAATACATATTATCTCACCAATATATTTCTTTAATCTATCCAAATTTATATTCATATCGACAATTTAAATTTTGAATTTGAATAGAACACGAAATAATCTTTAATAAATAAAGAAGGCTCCACTCTTAGATTTGATGTTTTTTAAAAATAATAAAATCATTAGTTTAGGTAATGATATGTGATAAATATATCTAAGTCTATATATACATATTATCTCACCAATATATAATTAATGTACCAGTGTTTTATTTTTTGTCAAAAAAAAAATAATTAATTTAGAGCAATCAAAACAAAAAAGCTAGATTGAAAGTTAGAAAAACATTTTTATCTATTTTTTTATGTTTTATTAGTGAATATGCTATTATTTTTTATTGAAAAAATAAAAGTTTCCAATAAAAATAATTGTATTAGCCATTTTTCTGTTAAAATAAAAGTTTTCGATTTTTTTGAAGATATATAAGTATAATTAAAAAATAAAAGTTGCCAATCAAAACAGTTGTATAAGCCATTTTTATGTTAAAAAAAGTTTAGATTTTTTTAAGATAGATAAGTATATTTTTTATTATTTAATCAGTCAAAATTTCTTTTTATTAAAAAATATAAACTGCCAAATAATTAAAGTCTATNTTAAAAAAGGACAGCCCAAAAGGATTACTGTATTATACTCGCGAGATCCCTATCTTCTCTCTTTCGAGAAAAAACCCTCGCCCTATCCTCGCCGTTTCTCCTCCGATTTGTAGTCGTCCGCCTTCCTTAGCGGCCATCGCACTTAGCCGGCGGCCGCTGGCCCCCAATCGCTTGGCTCTCGCCCCTTTTTTTCTTACTCCACCTCCCGATTTCGATGGAATGGGACCTCATCTGTCGCGGTTGGTTTTCGTCTTTCCGGCACCGGTTCGTAAATTCAGGTTGAGGGCTTCTCTGTCGTGAGGTGGTGGAGCCGTGGTGCTGTTCCTGGGGCAGGACACGGCTCGATTGCTCGGCGACTTGTTTGCTGGACAAC
This sequence comes from Striga asiatica, assembly GCA_008636005.1. NCBI lineage: Eukaryota > Viridiplantae > Streptophyta > Magnoliopsida > Lamiales > Orobanchaceae > Striga > Striga asiatica. The sequence continues at coordinate 1,399,433 of BKCP01009403.1, read as the reverse complement.
CGGAACGACGACGGTGCTCAAGGCCATCCCTCTTTGTTCTCGATTTTCGTGTCGATTGGGGCCGTCGCGTCAATCCTTCCTCCAGTGTCGGGGTGTTGCTGCGGTGGTGTGGTGGTTGTTAGGTACCTGCCAGGCGATTTTGGGCCAGGGCTGGGGTCGTGGCATTCTTTTGCCTGTTCGGTGCACTTGGGTGTTGTGGTCGTGGTGCGGGTTGGCCTGCTGCGGTTCCGGGGTTGAGGTTTCGTCTCCGTTAGACACCCGAGTGGGTTTGGTAGTTTCGGGGTCGGTGCTTCTGGCTACGGGATTCGTGGTCGACTTGTTTCCGCTGGTTCGGTTAGGTTTTGCTGCTTAGGAAAGGCTCGTTTAGTTTGTGTCGTTTTTGTTTTGTTGATAGTTTAGCAGTTTTGTGTGTTGTTTTGCTGTGTTTTTGGTCTGAGCCGTTGGCCTCGGTTAGCCCGAGTGTGACTTTATTATCCTGTTGGGATCGTACACTCGGACATTACCCTGTTGGGGTCTTTGTGTGTTGTGTTTAGTTTTGTTTTTGTGTTTTCCGTGTATTACCCTGTTGGGGTCGGTTCTAGGCGGTCTTCTGATCTGTCCTCACACTTTTTCAGCTGTTGGCTATGTCTATTCAACTGTTAGCTGTTTGCATTCAGCCGGTGGTTGCCCTTTTGCACATTTGTGCGCGTTACACTAATGGCAAGTCATTAATGCTAACCAATTTTGACCAATAGTTTTACCTGCCATTTTTAAAAAATGGTAATTCTTATTATATAGATATAGATTTATTATTTATTTTTTATATAAAATATATCAAATTAATCATCGTTTGAATAATATTGATTTGACATTAATAGTACATATATCAATAAAAAGTTAACTATATTTGTATTTATCATAAAAATAAAATATCTCTATCATTTAGAAAATAATAAAAATCATATCATATGTGTCTGATCCGATATTGACTTATGTGCTTCATATCGTTTGTGTCTAATTTTTGTGCTTGTAATCTTATATGCCTTTGTACTTATAATTAGTCTATATTGATTTGGATTCTTTTTAAAATTATAAAATACACTCTGACTAACTTAATTTAAAAATATATTTAAATATTAATAAATTTGGTATTTGTTATCAACTTTTAATATATAATATATTTAATTATTATTGTCCGCTATATTCAATTTGATATTCTTATTGCATATTTAAAATAAATAAATAAATTTATTTATTTATATAATAAAATTAAATTATCCATTAATACTAATTAAAAATAATAAAATTATATATCAATTAAAAAAAGTATCTATAAACTCATTGCATATAATTAAAAAAGTATTATAATATAAGACGGACAAATGAAAAGTCTCATGTTAAAATTAGAACTCAAGAGCGAGACACATTCTCAGCGAATCACTGCCACATTGCATTAAGAAAATTCACATTCTGGACAAAGATTCTGCCCTTTTTATGGTAACAGATTAAAATAAAATTTACTGTGGGCAAAATTGATTTATTAGCTAGTACAAATTTCTTACTAGCTAGTGTACAAATATCCGGTCAAAGTTACATATTCGAGAGTAAAAAAAAAAGAAGAAGATGATTAATTTATTTCTTAACGTACTGCAAGCCTGCAAGCTAGGAAAACAATAATAATAGTGAAATAAAGCGACAAATCTCAACTTAGCTATTGCCAAATGCCAAGGAAACAGAATTAGAACCAGGGTTATAAACTAGCTTGTCTTCTTTGCTTAAAGAAAAGGGGTGTGCAGACGTTTTTTCCCCTGTTTTCGTGCGTGTTTGATATATTTTAAGTTTTTATAATTATTTTTATAATTACAATTTATTTTGATAATTATTCAAACATATGTACACTTCTGCAGAAATAATACGGTTTTCAACTTTACTTTTATCAACTTATCAGGAGTAGGATTTTTGGTATTCATAGAATGAACAACTTTAGCCAAGTATCATACACTAACATTGAACTAGTGACATATTATTTGTAAACTAGTTCATAAATAGGATTCCATAGTGACGTAGATAGAAGCTTACGATGGGAAATGTAAAGAACTCAAAGAGAATTTTTATTTTCTGTTCGTCAAAAGCTGCTGAAGAACGATGGGAATAACCCATTAAATAGACTCCTAACCTAGTATTACTTCCCTAATTAATTAAAGCAACAATAATTATTTTCCTAATAAATAAAGGCAACAAGTAAAAGAGCATAAAATAAATACTACGTGCAATAATATATCGTCTAGACCCGAAGTCGATCATATCTCGCCAAATACGCCAATGCGATCTCGTCGCCATCATTCTCCCCCGGTTGAGGAGGATTCTCCCTCGAATCTGAAGAGAACTCGTCGTCGGAATTATCACCAGAATAAGGAAGGAGATGTTTGACGTTGAACACGTCAGACGTACGGAATCTGAAGGCGGTAAGCATTAGGATTGATCTTCTTGATGATTTCCACAGGCCCAATTTTACGAGCGGATAGTTTGTTATACTCGTGAGCCGTAAAGCGGTCCTTGGTCAAGATGGCCCAAACAAAGTCCCCCACTGCAAATTCGACATGGTGGCGCCGAACATCCGCGGCCCGCTTATAAGCCTCGGTCACCTACTCCAAGCGCGATCTGGCCGTGGCATGTGTACGCTGCAAATCGGCCATAAGCTCCTCGGCCCGGCGATCCACGTCAGCAACGGCCAGCAAAGCGACCAAATCCGATGGTCCACGTGGGCGCATGGAATAGACCACTTCGAAAGGAGAAAAACCCGTGGCCCGGCTGACCGCCGAATTGTGAGCAAATTCCGCCTGACAAAGGTGTTGGTCCCAACTCCGCAAATTCTCCCCAACCAAGCAACGAAGTAGGTTCCCCAACGAGCGATTCATAGCCTCTGTCTGCCCATCCGTCTGCGGGTGATAGGCACTACTAAAATCCAAACGAGTATTGGCCATCCGCCATAAGCTGCGCCAAAAGAAACTAAGAAAACGAGTGTCACGGTTCGATACAATGGAAGAAGGAAGGCCATGCAAACGGTAAATCTCCCGAAAGAACAAATGGGCCACATGAACTGTATCAGTCGTCCTCCTGCAAGGAATAAAGTGGACCATCTTGCAGAAGCGATCAACCACCACAAAGATAGAGTCAAACCCAAGCTGAGTGCGCGGCAATCCAACCACAAAATCCATGCTAATCGCACACCATGGCTGCGACGGAATCGGCAAAGGTCTATGCAAACCAGCGTTTGTCGCCCCTCCTTTGGAAACATTGCAGATCCGGCAACGCGCGACAAAATGAGACACGTCCCGACGCAGCGAGGGCCAGAAAAACGAGTGCTACACCAACATGACCGAACGATCGCGACCCACGTGACCGATACCATGCAAGTCGGCCACCAATTTCAAACGCAGGCTACAATCTGGGACACACAAACGAACCCCCGGAAAAAGAAATCCGTCGATCATGATATAGTCCTCAAAAGGACCGTGTGAAAGGCGGGCAATGATAGGGCCAAAAAAATGGTCTGTCATGTAAAGGTCGCGAAGCATATCGAACCCAATCACCTCAACACGCATATTCGATAAGAGCAGAGAGCGGCGGCTAAGTGCATCCGCGACGCGGTTAGAGGCTCCCGACCGATGCTTCAACACAAACGTAAATTGCTGTAAGCACGACGATCAAGTAGCATGACGGACAAAGATATTATCATGAGAAGCAATATGCCTCAGGGCATCGTGATCAGTGAAAAGGGCAAATTTGCGATGAAACAAGTAGTGGCACCAAAAGCGTACAGCACGATAGACGGCGTAGAACTCCACATTGTAGATGCTATAACGAAGTCGCGGCCCAGAAAGCTTCTCACTGAAAAACGCAATCAGCCTCGCATCCTGACTCAAAACCGCCCCGATGCTGACCTTTGATGCATCATAGGATTACTCAAAAGGACGGGAAAAATCGGGTAATAGCAAAACATGACCAGAAGTCAGCTTACTCTCGATCAAAACGAAGGCCTCGGCAGCCTGTGAAGTCCAGAAAAACAACTTCTCCGAGAGGCAATCAATGATAGGTGCTGTGATAGAGCTAAAATGACAAATAAAACGTCTATAGAAAGAAGCGAGACCATGAAAACTGCGAGCCTCCGTGACAGTTGGTGTCGGCCAATCCCTAATTGCAGCCACCCTGGACTCATCCACACGAATATCGTCGACCGAAACAACGAAACCCAGAAAAAGGACTGAATCAACCAAGAAGAAACATTTCTAGGGTGTCGCATAAAAAGACTCAGCTCGCCGAATAAGTAAAACCTCGCGAACGTGACCCAAATGCTCGGTCATTGTCCTGCTATAGATAAGTATGTCATCGAAATAAATGACCACACACTTACCAATAAGATCCCGCAGTGTCTGATTCATAACTCTCATGAAGGTGCTCGGCGCATTGGACAAACCAAACGGCATAACTAACCACTCGAAGAGGCCCTCACGAATCTTGAATGCCGTTTTCCACTCATCCCCTGGCCGAATGCCGATCTGGTGGTAGCCACTACGTAAGTCCAACTTGGTGAAGACGGTCGCACCATGCAACTGGTCCAAAAGATCATCTAATCGCGGTATCGGGAACCTATATCGAACAGTGATCTTGTTAATGGCCCTGCTATCCACACACATGCACCAAGGAATATCCTTCTTCGGTATCAATAAGGCCGGAACAGCACATGGGCTCAGGCTACGTTGAACGGCTCCTCACTAAAGTAATTCGTCCACCTGGCGCAGAAGCTCCTCATGTTCGGCCAGACTCATACGATATTGGGGACGATTCGGAAGGACCGCCTCGGGCACCAAATCAATCTGATGTTGGATATCACGCAGATGTGGCAATTCGGAAGGCAAGTCTGCTGGGAGAACATCCGAAAACTCGTCCAATAATGGCTGGATAGCCACAGGAGGCGGCCGTACGGAAGACGGGTCGGAGCCCAGTAGCAAAAGAACAAATGGAGCCTCACGCATCTCATCCACAAAAGCAGCCCGAGAGAGAAATAATACCGAAGACGTAGTCGAAGGCGACAAAGAACGAGGTGGGGCCGAATATAAGACAATCTTAACACCCTCAAAACTGAACGTGTAGGTGTTAAGATGGCCATTGTGAGTAGCAGCCCGATCAAACTGCCAAGGTTGCCCTAACAAAAGATGACAGACATCCATCGAAACGACATCGCACCAAGCCTTATCCCGGTAGGACGCACCAATAGAAAAAGACACGAGTACGCGGCGGTCGACTGTGACAGCATTGTCGCGCTGTATCCATGGCAATGTATACGAGTGAGGATGCGGTTCCGTTAACAACCGCAATTTCTCCACGACCTCCTATGCAACCACATTTTCACACGACCCCGAATCTATAATAAAACGACACACCCTATCACCCACCGTACACGTAGATTCGAAAATGTGATGGCGCTGAAGAGGTTCGTCTGAAGCGGCTCGAGGAGAAAGACACGAACGGCGAAGAACGAGAGCCGTGCCGACATCCTCGTGAAGATGGTCCACTGTCTCCACCGGTTCCTCATCAAACTTAGGTGGCGCATCATACACTGGCTGATCCTCTGGGTCGTCAAAGACATCTGTCAACATTGTACGAACATTGCCTGACTGAGGGCAAGCTGATTGGCGATGACCCACTTCGCCGCATGAAAACCACCGAAGTCCGCCACCCGGCCGCTGTCCAGGTGTCACCCCCGCAGCCGTAGCGGAGCTCCCCGAACCCCCCGCCCCCGCGCGGCCCATCCCGGTCCTCGACGACGCATCTGCCGAGATGCCCAAGCCCAAAGTCCCAGCAACCTGACGGCCCGTGGAAAAGCCTGCCGCCGAGCTTCCCGCAACAGTCCCTGTCCACGCCAGAAAGAAAGTAAGAATAGTCCTACGGGACATTTGTATTTCAGCCATGAGGGCGCGTTGATGCACGTCAGAAAGAGAATCCGGGATAAACAAATTGACAGTGTCCTGGATGGGTACTCGGAGCCCACTAATGTAATGAGAGATTAATTGATCCGTTGTCTCTCGACTATCAATACGAGTAAGCAGCATATGGAATTCAGCAGTGTAGTCGTCAACCGACCGAGTACCTTGTCTAAGAGTTTGGAATTTTTGATAAACGGTCCGAACATAATTGAAAGGCAAGAATTCTTTTTCCATATGTTTACGAAATTTAGCCCAAGAATTAATTTTCAATTTATCAAGTCGATGTCGCCGTCCTTCAAGTTGCGTGAACCAAGCCCCGGCCCGGCCACGCAATCGCAGCGACAAAAGCCCCACACGACGATCATCTGGGATGCACTTGAAGTCAAGGACCCTCTCCACAGTGGTAAGCCAATCGAGAAACTCAGCGGCGTCGAGCCCGCCTGAAAATTCCGCACCTCCACCTTGAAGCCGGATTCTCAGCGGTTGTCGCCACCCTCAGCCGCACAACGCGGGTCACGCCTTTCGCCCCAGCCCTCGCCATCCTGGTGTGCTGCGTGCTGACCACCGTCATCGTCCTCTCGTTGGCCCTGCCGGTTGCCGAAAGGGTTAACATCCGACACGGTGTCCTCGCCGCTATCATAGCCGTGCACCGGAGGTGGCGATCGATGAAGAGGCGCCCCGCCATGCCCTCTGCCGCCACGCCCGCCGCGATACCCACCGCGACCCCCACGGTCTACCGGGTCGCGGTCCGTCTGCTCTCTTGCCATCATGGTTCGTATGGCCAGTCGAATTTCGTCGATCCCTTCAGAAAGTCCTTCAACCCGACGATCCACCCGATCGATTTGGAAGCCGAGATCATCCGTTCGTCGATCCAAATCCTCAAGATGGGCATCACGTCGGTCGTTATCGTTTTGTTTTGGTATCAAAGGTCAGCACGATTCAAGATGCCGCCACCAAAGGACGACATCAACGGACGTGACGTAACAATTGAGTATCCGGGTCGAAAAGCCATGGGCTTCGACCGCCAGAAAAAATCAATTGGATCGACGGGTTGAGAATCTTTCATCGGGGATCGAAGAAGTGTGTCTTACGATCAACAACATGGTTGAGGATTTGCAGACAAACCGTGACGCCGGCAACCGGGGCGTGTGCGGGGGAGTTCGCGGAGGACGTGGTCCAGGCGGGATGCCTTGCCGGAGATCTCCACAACCATCATCCTGCGATGAAGACGGCGAGGAGACAATCTCAAAGGTGAATCCCTTCAGCGATAATCCAACCCCGCACGTCGAGGCTGACCCTTTCACATACAGCGGCCGTGACATGCGGCGACGGGGCCCGGTCTTCGTGGACGGCGACGACAAAGGCAGGCCTGACGAGGCTGTCCTCGCCGGCAGATATCGTGCCCGACGCGATTGGGAATGTGATCGAGAATATGGTCGATGGGAGGGCCCGTTTCGCGTTGACATCCCCGAATTCGACGAAGAGCAAGTTGACGGCCCATTGTACGATGGTCCGCCGATATTTGATGAAGGACCTGAGGAGGTGGAGGAGCGTCTTACCGGCGAAGTGGATGGTCTCTATGACCGTCCGCCAATTTTCGATGAGGAGCCTCCAAGGTCGGAGGAATTCCATCATGTTCCAGGTATCGAAATTAAGTTGTTGGAAGAATTGGTATTTCTTATGTTGCGCAGGCCAGAGCGTTTCTCACACGAGAATTTGTTGCGCCCTTACAAACATATGCTGTTTTTTGGTCTCCACAGTGACTTCAAAATTCTGTGTGTGGCTGCTGCATATATGTATTTCCATGAATTTTAAGGGGGTGATTCCATAGAGGTGCGACATTCAACCTTCGTATTCGACGGAGGAAAACGACGGGGATTAATACCATGGGCCTCCACACCAGCCACGGGAGCGCATTTGCTTTGAGGGTGAAGCCTTTCGGACCGGGGGAGAATGGTGTAGACGTATCTATTATTATTATTATTATTATTATTATTATTATTATTATTATTATTATTATTATTATTTATTAATAGATATCTTAGAGAATAAGTTAGGAGTTTAATATTATTATTTAATATCTAATAAGAGATTTTGTCTTGTTGGACAAGATAGAAATAGGGTTTAGGAGCTTTATTTAAAGGACTTCATTTACTTTATTTTTCTTGGTTGTTTATGAATGAGAATATGAATTGATATCGTATTTAGATGTTCTTGAGATTGCTATCTCATTGATATCGTCCCACTCGTACGCTTCCCTACATCAGTTGGTAAAGATCTGCAAACCAATCCGTGAAACGCACGTCCAACTGTTCAAATCGGTAGTCGATCTGTTGAAACCGATCGTTGAAGGTTGCGTCACGTCGTTCGTTTGCAGCATCTTATCCCGGCGGCATCGCGAATCGTACTGAGCTCTGATACCAACTGATGTAGGGGAAGGGTAAACGAGATACTCTCTCGATAAAACTCACAATTTTATTTTCATTTCAGTAATCAACTCCATAAACAACAACAACAACAATAATAATAATAATAATAATAATAATAATAATAATAATAATAATCAATACTAATGATAATAATAATAATACTAATATTATTCTACACCACATACTATTCCTATCATAGCTTCAATACAAAAGATCATTATACAAGAAATATATTTTGTTATATAAGAGCCTCGATTAACTTATAAAACTAATTTCAGCTTAATCATATTTTTGTTAACGAGCCATTACGCGGGTATTTGTTTAATGAACGGTCAAGGAGCAAAGTTTACCATTTTTTAAACTCTGATTCGAACCGATATTGTTCCATCTCCAAACCTGAATTTACAATTATTTGTTTTTGTTTTAGTACCATTTTTGGTATCCAATCGTTTCTATTCTAATATAATGCATATTGGCGTGTAAACAATTTCGATCCAGTCCAATGTCTCTTACACAGTCCTTGAACTATTGGAATTACTTGCAAAACAACGTCGCGGGTTTTTGCCTTGGCGTAGAGTAGAAGCTTCAACATTCAAGTCAGTATTTGTGAGTGGGAGTGTATATTTGATGTACACTAGCTGGAATTAATGTTCATATTGCAGACAGATAATGATCACACCTCACCCCTTTATATAGAGTCGTTACCTTGTTGCCTAAGATCTGTCTGAACTTGTCGCCCGATTGCCCGATCAAACTGCCCGAGTACCCGAACTGCCCGATTATGTGACCCACGTGTTATTCTTATCCTAATCATATTCGTACTTATCCACTATCTGATGTGTTCACATTATTAGTATACCTCACTAGGTAATTGTTCTAGGCATGGCCGAGCTAAGTACTCAGTTCCTTCTATATTCACTCTATACTTAACTGTTTTGGTCTTTACTGAGCAAGCATGCCTTTTAGGTATTTTATCGACCTCTTCACTTCTAGGTCGAGTTTCCATCAGATTATTCTAGAGTTTTAGCTCGATCTGTTGTTAAACTAACTTCCCTTTAATGTCCTAAACGACTTGCTACTTTTTTGACCTTGAGCCTTCATGTCGCCTCTAACCAAGCTACCGATCCACTCGAATCGGTCGAGCTACTTCTAGGTAACACGAGCTCTAGTAGTAGTTGGTATAATAAACCTTATTTGTCTTTATCCGTAAATTATCATTCGAATAACAATATGGACAATTAAGCATGTATTTCAACTAAAAAAACATATTTATATAGTGAAAAATGTTATATTTTAAAAATAATATAAATAAAATTATAATATTTCTAGTATAAATATATATATTTTTATTAAACAATATACAGGGGTACAAAACATGAGTTAAAATACTGTATAATGTTACAAATCTTGTAATCCATAACCATGCACAGTTTTTCCAAGGTTGTCATTGCTAATTAATCTCCCACAAAAATATAGATTCAAACTCGTGCAGTGAACACACGCGCACAAGGCAATCATCATCAGCTTTACCCAGCCCCGTGAGTCTGAGCCCGTACGCGTTACACGACAAATCCTAGGACTTTGCTACTGTACATAATGGACCCTACCACACCGCAGGCAGGAATCCAAGGAGAAATAAACAATGATTCACTGAATGAAAGTAGTTGAAGCAATGCTGAAGTTTACAGTCTCGGAAATTGGTGGTCGGATAAATTATTTATTTGGGACAAATTCATAATTTATTTGTACTTCAATAAATTATGTGTTGTTCTAAATTATAATTTCTCAATGTAACATCTATTCACACTAAGCACAAAAGAAATGTAAAATCGTGAGAAGTATGACGGGGAGATCAGAGATGTGTCACTTATTCATAGTAGTTCTACCCATAAATAGGGGTTTACAGTAGTAAACTTGAATAAATGACCTAATTTAGGATAATAAGCCTTTGTTCAATCCTTATTTTAGTAATGTTCACACAAATATAATTACAACATTCTTCCTTGAATATTATTACATGTTTGAATACAAAAACTTTATAACATAGTAAATATAATCAAAGGAAAAAAGAGTACAAAATTTATATAAATCATTGTTTCATTAATTAGATGCCTCATTAAAATCTTTTAACTAATTAACTATCCAATGAGAAAAACTTAAGGAAAAAAAGAGTACTACATTTAGTTTTTAGGACCTAATCTTATGAATTATTTTGAGTTTGTCCCTCCCCTAATGACAAGTCTTCTCAATTTATGCATACAACACTATAAATATCCTTCGAAAGTAAATGTATGAAGAGATTTGGTGAATATGTATGTCAAATTCTTGCTAGACCGTACGATTTGTACAAAAATCTCACTGTTCTTCAGGAGCTCCTGTGGGTAGAAAAATTTTGGAGCGATGTGTTTGTTGGGTTCTATTAGGAACGTCATCGATATGCACATCCGAATCTAAGGAATTAAATCCTAACGCAGCGTAATCTATAGTTAGAATTATGACATTACCGGTTAAAATTTTGTCGACGTTGTAGATTTTCTCTGCAGGAGATCGTCTGAACTGTAAAGTCCATTGGGCAGTCGGACTAGGCCTCCTCGGTTGATCACGAGTCAGTGGGAGTCAATGCGCGTCGGGCGCGGTCCGGGTGCTTGCGCGTCGGGACTGCGAGGCAGCTAGCGTGCAGGCATATGTGCGCGTCGGGCGCTGCGTTACTAACTTGCGGATCGCCTAGAGCGCGCGGGTACTCGGTGCGTTGGGCGTTGGGCGCTAGCCTGCGCGGGTCACGTCCGGGCGTCGGGCGTCTGCGTGCGGACGTCGGCGTCGGGGTGCTAGCTTGCGCGTCGGGACCTGCGAACTATCATGCGCTGCCTGCATCCAAGAACATCGGGTCGCCTCGGTACAGAAGGGTCGCGACGCGCGAAGAACTCAGGGCCTGGGCGTGTCGCGGCGTTGCACGATTGCGGACTAGGCATCATTGGGAGGCCCGTGGCATCGCTTGCTTGTGACGCAGACTGTGCGCGGCTGGGTGCGATTGTCGGCGGTGATTTTCGGTGGCGGTTTCCGGCGGCTTCTTGATTCGTCGAAATATTTCTAATAACAATATATGTTCGTCGGGATGCTCGAAATATATTGGACCTTAAGATCTTCTATTGTATGACCTTATACTCCTACTTAGAATAATCTTGGTGGTGCGATTAAACGGAACTCTTGAACTCTCAATATGTGTAAAACTCGATTTCTAGTCTCCCTTTAGGACTCAAAAAATTGGCCAACACAACAACATAAGAGAGGTTGGGACATGGTGTATTTATAAGCTACATTAAGAACTTAAGGAGATGCTAAATATGAGTTTTATCAATTAAAGTTAAGAAACCTAATATCCTCCAACTCTTTTTCTCTTCTAGAAGACCTAATTCTAAGGCCGGCCCTGGCCCAACGCCCAGAGTCCAATTCAATTAGGGGCACACAGATCGGCCCGTTTAAAGTCTTATATATTAGTATTCATTTGATTTTTAACNACATTATTATTTTATTATGACTTACTTTTGGTTCATTACATGAAATAAATCATCTGGTTTAAAGTTTATCTAATAAATATTTAAAATATTTAATAAAATTATTTGTGGCATTATCATGTAAAGGCAAAAGCATGCCATTATTTTATATGTGTGATGATATTTTTTTGTTTATCTTATGTCCTTGTTGTTAGCTTTATTATGAAGTTAGTATTTTACACTTAAGATTATATAAATTATTCCAATTCTCATAAAAAAAAAATAAAAAGTCATTGTTAATATTATATGAACACATCACTTTAAAAAATAGAAATTACGTCATTCACCTGCAAATATTTATTTATTTGCACATTTACGAGTTTTTATTTTTAATTACAAATATACCAACTTATGTTGTTTATGAATGACTAATTTTTCCAGAGCCTCAGAATGTGCAGGACCGGCTCTGCCTAATTCCGTCCAACTCATTTACCCTTAGGGTGGGTTTGGTTGAAAAGTGGGATTGGGCTTGATTTAATATGTCATAGTGTGGCCCACAGTTATATGTGGTATTGTATCTTTCCAATAAACATGTTTGGCTTCTTTTTTCACGTGATGGATATGAGCCCAAACAATTAATATCCCATTTGGTTGGTACATTCACCCTCCACAAAAATAAAGATTGTTTTCACCAATTAATATTTTGCCTAAATTACCCTCCTCAATTCATTTCATCTGTACGAACACACACTCTCTCAAAACCTCTCTTCTTCCCGACCAACACCCCGTGTCGATCAAATTCAAGAAGACTCCAATTGTGCGCTGGTTTCGACGCTACATTAGCCAACACCTTCTTCCCGACCAAAATCCCCAAGAGGTAAGTTGCGACTGTACGATTCATTGCTATCTCCAGCATCCTAGGGTTTTCAAAAATTAAAACCCTTTGTCAATTTAATGGTTGCTATTTGGTAATATTTATAACGAATCAAGTATTCAACCTTTTTGAAATTGCAGAACTATATCCAATTCATCAAAGTTGATGATTCGTTAGGTTGCGGAGTTAAAGAATTTGATATTTTTACCTGAATATATTTTTTTAATTTTATGATGGTTTAAACTTAAAATTACCTGAAGAATGGCCAAGCATTGTCCTATGAATAATTGTTCTGGTAGAAAAATCATAATGTTGATAGTCACTGTTCTTTTGCTGAATTTTGAGTGAAAAGTTCGAACTTCGAAATTAATTTTGTAAGACCTTGACTGAGTAATTGTTGTTTTTTCTCATTATCTCATTATGGTTTAATTTTGGTTTAACTTAAATGTGAAATTGTATTTTCGCATTCCCTCTTATGACTTGATAGAGTGATCCAATGGAGATGACCTGCAATTGTAGAGAAAAAGTGTACTTGAAGACCTCTTGGACCCAAAATAATCCGGGAAGAAGATATTGGGCATCCCTAAATATGGGGTAATTAAATTGTTTGTTTTTGTTTTCATTTTTGTTTTTAATTTGCCTAATGTAAATGTAACAAGCATTTGTAACAAAAATTGCAGAGCGTTGGTTATTGCGGATTTTTTATATGGTACGATCCGGAAATTTGCGAAAGGGCAAGGAATATTATACCCGGTTTGCTGGAAAAGTCTAATAAACATCAATATCAAATTGAGCAACACAAGTTGAAGAATGATGAAATGGAAGCTCGGCTCTTGGTGGCAATGAACGAGGTGAATGACATGAACAATGCATTGATTGTGTGCAAGAATAAGATCAAAAAATTATGGGCTGCTATAATTCTTCTCTCATTGTTGTACCTTGTCAAAATCTGTTAATTTTGTTAGTTTTGTTAATTTTGTGGGTCTCGTGGACAAAATAGTTGTTTGATTTCTTGGTTGATGTTTGCTTTTGGGTTGTTTATGTTGGATGAATGTAATTGGAAATCTCCTTTGTTTTGGGGACTTGTCTTAGAACATTGCTACAGTAGTATGTTCCCTGTAATTTTTATACTACTTCCCTGTAATTTGTAGAAGTTATTAGTATGAATGTAGTTTGAGAATTGGATGTGAGTACAATTACATGTGAAAACACTTTTGTGTATGTCTAGATTTACATGTTACCAAAATCGAGCCCAATATGAAATATATTCACATCCTAAAAATAAAATTGTCATTTACCAAACTAAGTGCAAGGGGTCATAAAATATATTCAGATTCCTCCTATGACATGTCATTCAAAAATATGACATAATGACACAACATACTTGTCTTTATCTTCTTTAAGTTAAAAAGAATATATTCCAATCCTAGTCCAATTTGTTTTTTTTCCAAATATGCATGGTAGAACATCCAAGACTTGATCCTTTGAGATCTTTAAGTTAAAAAGAATATATTCCAATCCTAGTCCAATTTGTTTTTTTTCCAAATATGCATGGTAGAACATCCAAGACTTGATCATTTGAGATGTGTTGGTAGTATCTATAAAAAGTGCACAACTCTTTCATCCAAACTCCACAATACGAAATATACCATCAAAATTAAATTTCTAACTCTTGTCACTTTTGAACTATAGCATGGCTCCAACCAAGAAGCTTAAGGGTGCAATTTCACAAGACAAGGTGTTTTACACCAAAGAGTGGACCAAAGAGGTTGAGAAAGTGTTTGTGGATTTCTTGATAGATCAAAAAAAGAAAGGCTTTTACGAGGTTGGCAGAGTCAACATGCATGCTCTCATGTGTGCATCGAGCATGCTGAACGAGCGGTTCGGTATGACCTTTGACCACAAATTTATCATCGACCGGCTTCGAAAGCTCCGTAAGCGATATCACGTCTTCAAGTGGATGAAAACATTAAGTGGTGTGGTGTACAATCCCAATGGCCATAAGGTGGAAGCTACTGAACCGACTTGGAACTTCATTGTGCGTGTAAGTGAAAAAATTTTCCTCGACCAATTTTGTCTTCCCAAGGTTAAAATTAAGAAATATCGGAGCCTTACAATTTTTTTTTTTCCCCACAGGAAGAAAAGCTAGGCATGGCTTATATGAAGGGAGGTGAACCACTCTTCCCTGATCTAAAGTTCCTATTCAACGAAGGTCCGGGAGACGAGAGTGAAAATGATGACCATGAAATAATTGACATTGCCTCGGATAGTGATCATGGAGATAATGAAGATAACGGTGACCATAATAACTCTCCAGATCCCCACTTGCCTCTTGAAAACGAGTCTGACAACACAAACAATTCGTTTTGGAACGAATTGGCATGGTACAACTCCGACAATGCTAGTGGATCCACCATACCTGACCCCGAGAACCCTCCTAGTAAACTATCAACTACCGAGGATGTCTTACGCAAGTGTAACCGACACTGGGCTCATTATGATTGGAGCAACAAAGGCAATGACGTCGACGATATCCCTAACAGCTCCACTGCATCATCTTCTCCATTTAAGAAATAGTGGAGATGGTACTACCCCCAAGGTGGCGAGCGATATAGGTGAGTAGTCTTTAGTTTATTTCATTCAATAACGTTGCCATGTTCTTTGGTTCTCTGTTCGGGTGTACACGAGTAAGGCTGCAAGTTTGAAGGACGTGGTACGACTAATTACCTCCTTAAATTCCTTGATTGACTGTAGTCAAATGAGGGTGGAGTTTAGTCAAACGATGGTAGAGTTAAGTCTATTTTAATAAGTCTCGACGGTGTTTCATAGATCTTTTATTGGTTTATCACCGGCCGGCCATTTGTTTCGGATTACTTTAGGTTCCACTTTTGCTGTAACGTGTTTGTTGTGTTTTAATAGATTGTCGTCACGCTTCCTTGGCTATTTCTTATGGTTATTTGTGTAGTCTACTTATTTATATTTTTCCAAAAACTTTTAATTTCAAGATTTTGGCATGGTACATTAAAATGGAATGTAAGTTGCACTACACT
>BKCP01009403.1:1362728-1376866 GCA_008636005.1 Striga asiatica | reverse complement strand
ATCTATCTTGGGTGCTACCTGTTGATCTTTTATAGAAATCTTTAAGTGACTGGAGATTTTTGTGACCATGATATCTCATTCGCGTTGTCTGATTCACTATCAGCAGGGTAGGCACGCTGTGAATCCCATATCTAGAAAAAACACTGCACACACAACACAGAGTTATAATATTACTACCAATTAAATGTTTTGAAGTTATAAAACCTTGCACAAAGTTGTGTATGTTTCTGAGTAAACGCAAGGAACCATACACATTATCATACATATATAATA
Organism: Striga asiatica; assembly: GCA_008636005.1. Classification (NCBI taxonomy): domain Eukaryota; kingdom Viridiplantae; phylum Streptophyta; class Magnoliopsida; order Lamiales; family Orobanchaceae; genus Striga; species Striga asiatica. The sequence continues at coordinate 1,376,593 of BKCP01009403.1, read as the reverse complement.
AGGGAAACATTGTTTAATTATGTTTTATTTTTACACCATTTTAAAGGAATAAAATCCAGTCAGGCACACACCTGACATTCAATTTTCTGCATGAAATAAATTAAAGAGCAGAGAAAGCAGCTCACCAGGGATTGGAGTCAATGAAAAATACAGCAGTAGAATATAAATTAAGATTGCTACCTTGGCATGGCTGAAGACTGGTCAACCATTACATGTTTGATCTGCGGATACACTGAACTCAGAATAGAAAACTTTGACTGAAAGATGCTTGAGAAAGGGCACCAGGAAACATAAAACAAAACAGCAGTGTACTCATTCTTCAGGCTGGAGCTCATCACTCTCTCCAATGATTCATCATCCACCTTGCATATTGATTAACCAGTGAAAGATTAAGAAACATGAAAAAGAGAAACTTCCTCAAGTCCAAATACTAATGAAAATTTTTTAAGTCAATGTTCGCATTTTTTTCGATATAATATCAATAGTAATATCCACCATAAGATTAACATAAACTTGAAATATGAAAATATGTTGCCATGTAACATATAGAGTTAATAATCTACTCACAACCAAGATCATAAAAAATAGGCCTAATTGCCCGTAATATCGCGACCTTACACTTTTAGTCAATTTTAACCAAAGTCAGTTTATTTTGGCTGACTGCTGAAAAGGAAAAACTGCTAGAACTAAAGGCTAAAACTGAAAAATGGACACGGTGGCCAGCAACCGGCGGCGGCTGAAAAACTTAAAGGAACCCTAAAAAAGATATCGGAAAAGCTTTCAAAGGGGATTTTCAAAGATACAAAATAATTTGGGAATTTCAAGGATTGTAGGGTTTTGTCAAAATTGGAAGTCCAAGTGTTTTAGGGCGGGTTTTAACACGTCATATAATATATACCATGTCAGCTAGAAATGGAGTCACGTAGGAGCCAATGCCGGAGACACTGACAAAATTGTCGCCACCGACAGGGTTTGGGTTCGGGTCATTGTTATATTTATTTTTATTTTTATTTTTTGGCTAATATCCAAAAGTTTGGTTAAAATTTCCAAAGAGTGTAAGGTCGAGATATTACCGGAAATTAGGCCTAAACAATAAATTATCCAATATCAATATACTATTTCTTATTATGTTTCGTTGCCTCGCTCATACTTCACATCATAGTTGAGCAACTACAGAGAAATAGACATATAATATTGACGAGTCAAATGTCTTCAGCAACAACACAACAAAGTACCATTAAGAAAGGATAAAAGTGATTGATCTATGCCCAAGGAATACACACTACTAAAAAGGGAAAAGCTATGAGCTTCAGCTAGAGGAAAACACCCATGAAGTTGTTCTGGAAGTGAAGACATGCCTAGTTTGGCAATGTCCGTCAGCCAGCTGGGCACAAAATCTAATGAAACATAGAACTTAAAATTCCTGGTGTAATGATCTATTGGAGCATCACTCCCTAAACGAATAAATTGGTGTTCGAAAGTTTTTGCTACATAAATTAATTCATGCGTAAAAAAGTTCGCAGTTTATTAATTCTGAAACACCAGCCGCAGAAGGTGTTGAATCAGATATCGCCACCAGACTGGACAATAAAGTCAACTCACTTCTGCAACAGTATGTCGCTTTCACCCATGTAATTATTACTAATTTACTTGTGTTCATTTAATAGACCCCGTAGTCTAGGTGCAGTCATCTATCAGACCATATCAAACTATTAACCTTCCGAACTCTTTGATAAAATCAGCACATGAATAATAACTTAAAATTTGACACTTGCCATTTAATAATTTGATTAAGCAAATATAAAGTTACTTTTTTTTCCACAAACAAACCAAAACGGGGCAGTCAATAGGATTTGATGATGTATCAAATAAGGCATAAAAGTACTTCCAAGTCATCAAATTAATACTTTAGTTCCCATACAATATATCTGAAATTAAACTTCTGCAACAACTTAATGCAAGAATTTCTCAATGACAATTGTCTTTATGCACAAATATAAAGTTACTCGTCCGCTAATGCATTCTCCATTGATAAAAAAAACTCATATCCACAGTTTATGGTGTATTGGTGTGTGATACTACCTCTCACATATAATAAAATTCATGATAGCATCTAATTTAATCGTTCATTATTGGTAACTTCTCATTCACTACAGCTCTAAGCCTCTAACCAAAGCCAACATGAAGTAACAGTAACATATGAAGATTTGGCAGTAAGGATAGGTAATTAGCTAAACGAAGATCTCATCAGTGTCAGATAAAATAGAATGAACAATGAATAAAACTTCACTGATAAAATACCATTTTTCTAAAGAGATGCATAAATGTACACATACAACCACCTTATGAACTTTCAATATAAAAACAGCTTTTCAACTCTAGAAACATTACATTCAAGTAATTCATCGACATGGATCCTTAAATGACATCCAACTACCCATCTCATCCTTTAGCAACATCGCAATCACATTCTTAAAGGTAACAATTTTATAATTCCAGTATTAGCCCACAATTGGAAATGATTTCATGTTACATATTACTCAAGGAATCACAAGAAAGTGTCCAAGTCTTTCATCACATCAGGCATGTGAAGAATTGAACAGTCTTGGAGGAAACTTTTGTGCCTCATAGTCGAGAAGGAACATCTATCAACTAAAGTAAAGAGACTTTGGCTTGCATAAGGTATTCTTGTGATCGATTTAATAGGTATTTTCTTTTATGGTTCATATTCTGGTTGCTTGAGTATCCAACTGTTTACGCCACTACAATATGGATGAAAAACCTAAAAAAATAGATCACTTTCAGGTCTTTAACTATACTTACTGAATACCTAGAACAATCATTCTAACATCACATCTTCATAACAAAAAGTTAATCTTTTCAATGGAAAATTTGCCCATTCCCAACTAACCATGTTATAGTAGAAGCAGTAAACATAAACAAACCAGACTCTTCCCCCATGACCCATCCAGCAGAAAAGCCCCATTCAACAAAATGCAAGAAAGTAACAGATAAAAAAACATAGTTACTAGCTTTTGAGCTGTATAACCATTTCAAGATAGAACTTATCCACTGGTCTTTCCTAATAACAAACAATTCTGAAAAACAGTACCACAAATGAGAACTCAACAATCAACAATGCGTTCAGCAGCCCAACAAGATTGATAACACGGAGCGTATCTACGATGAAAATATATATAATAACCAACTTCAAGAAAAACGAGAAAGCAATAAAAATGATTGATACAGAAGATCAAGATACGAACTTGAACAATAAATTACACAACTCGAATAAAAACAAGGTCACAAGAAAAATAATTAAATACCTCGATAGGAGAAGAAGAGAAGGGGTCTGCAAACGGGCAACGAGAATTGAGATTGTGAAGAAAAGGTTTGTAATCGACTCCACAAATGGAGGATGAGGCAAATCCGGCCGACATCGCGGATTCCATAAATACACACATCAGCAACAATACGCATACGCATTTTCTCATCGCAACCTCCATGGATGGATTGAAATCGAGACCTAAACCCGACCAAACAACAAAATCCTAATCTTTTCTCCTACCTATTAGCTGCAACAATATTTGATATTTCGCAATACAACAACAGGAAAAAAATAACCTAGAGAGATCAAAATATTCAGCGACCACCGAATCTATTATATCGTCCTTTTATTCACCGGGTTAGAAAATTTTAAGTGAATTTCTCCTTTTTCACCCACTATGGCTGTAGATCGTAGACCATCTATTTATCTGTTGATATTTTAATAATTGCGGGCTTAAAAGAAGAAGAAGATAGAACGAAGGACTGTCAAAAAGAAAAAAGAAAAAAGAAATAAGAAAAAAGAAAAAAAGGATATTATTTTATTTTATATGTCGCCTGTGACAGCAAGGCCGTGGTTGGGAGTGTGATTGGATTTGTTTTTATTAATTTTTTTTTTTGTTAATCGTAATTAATTTTGAAGAAGGTGATATGATTAGTTATTAAGGGAAACTGGACAGAGATATTAAATGAGTTATTTTCACACCCTTTTCTGTTTAAGTTTAAAAAGTAATAGGGTTATTATCTATTTTCTACCTCTTTTAATCAACGTTAAGTCTAAAAAGTAGTAAGGTTATTATAAGTTTTTTTCCACATCTTTTAACCAACGTTATTTTTTTAGCCAAAACATTAAATATGAGCATGTTAGGGCTAGTTTGTAAAATAATTAATATATTATCTCACTAAAACATTTATATTAATAAAAATTTAGTTTTAACATATAAATTTATCCCTTGATATAAGAGAAAATAACAGTTTTACATATTGTTGTTCGCTATATAATATTTAATTATTATTTTATTATATAATAAAAAAGAATACTGTTAAATAGTGTAGTAGAATTGTTATAAAATTATATGAATTATTTTTTTTACAATATGGATTTAGTATCTTTTTATGATTTAATAATATAACTATAATGTATTCTTAATGATACAATCTGAAATCGGATTACAGAATTTCAATACATAAATAATAAATTTTTTGGTAAAAAGATAAGAAAGAAATTTCAATTTCAATCTATAAAAAGTTTAAAACGATTTTATGGGATTTTGTTGACTAAACGGATTGTATGGGATAAAGCAAATAGAAGATAAGAAGGAAATTTCAAATATACAAAAAATTAAAACCGATTTTGTGGGATTTTTTCACAGGAAAATCCATTGTATGGTAATAGTAATAGCATTAATTGAATCGCATAACATTAATTTCAATATAAAATAATTAAATAAAATACATGCTGGAAATAGTAATAACATTAATTGCAGTTGACTTTTCTGGATACTATTTGTAGTAAATATGATCCCTTTTTATATAAGTATAGATTTAAGGTTATATTAAAATAATATTTAAAATAAAATAATTAAAATTAATTTGATGTAATAGGAGAAAAATGATTGGAATTGTAGGTTAGTTAAAATTATGTGAGTGAATGAATAGTGAATTAAAGTTGATATGATGTGTAAGAATGATGAGTTGATATTATTTACTTATATAGATAATATTGAAGATAGTGAGATCGAATTAAAGTTGAGTTAAATTTGAATTTTGATTGGTTTTTTACTAGTCAAGTTTATATCCAATCACACTCTGAGTAATTTCAGCGGCTACTGATTTGTCAAGTAACCAGTGGTTGTTTTGAAAATTTGGACACAAAATAATAACATTTTTATTTGGGAATTTTTTTAAAATTATAGCCGTTTTTGAATTTTACCTTAACAGTTATTTAACATTTATCTCACAAAGTATACCAACATATGATTTGTCTTTTCTACTAAAAATTCTAACATGACATAACTCTTTTAACTAATCAACGATAAATTTTTAATCGATCTGTTAAATTGATCTAAAACTTTTGAAGTTAGTGATGAAACAAATCAAATGAGGTATAGTTTAACGATTTGTGAAAATTGATATATTGGCAACAAAGAAGGTAGGTGCACGTGTGCATAAAAACTTCTGTTTAATTTTTTTGATAATCATGATATCCAAACTTTTTTTAACGGGATGTCATTTGAGAGCTTGTAAGACAAGTTTTCTAACGAGGTAAATCTTATGAAAATCCAGCAGTCGACAACATTCACCTCATGCAACAATTACTCCGGCAATATATGAGAAAGCGGATCTCCCCGAGGTGCACAATCAAGATTGACATTCGCAAGGCTTTCGACTCCATCTCTTGGGCTTTCTTGAGGCAAGTTCTTCACGGACTTGGATTCCCGGTGACTTTTATTAATTGGATCATGGAGTGCGTCACCACGACTTCATACTCCATCTCAATCAACGGATCCCTTTGTGGCCACTTCAAAGGAGCTAAGGGGTTGAGACAAGGTGACCCCCTCTCGCCTTATTTCTTTGTCATTTGCTTGGAGTACCTCTCGAGGCTCATGGATCGGAGCACGACTAGTGGATCGAATTTCAAATATCACCCCAAATGTGAGTCTCTAAGAATCACCCATCTAGCCTTTGCGGATGACCTAATGCTTCTCTCGCGGGGGGACCCTTGTTCTATCTAAATCCTAATGGAATGCTTGAGAGACTTTGGGACTAAATCGGGTTTTGAAATGAATGTCTATAAGTCCAACATATACATGGCGGGGGTTGGCCATTTGGAGCATTCGGAGATTCTTCAAGACACTAACCTCCGTCCGGGGTCTATGCCTTTCCGGTACCTCGGTATCCCTCTCACGACGGAAAGAGTCACGGTTGGGCAATTTGATGCGCTCATTAATCAAATTTTGGGGTATATCAATGGGTGGAACGCTTCCTCTCTCTCATATGCGGGACGAGTGGAGCTCATTAAATCGGTCCTCCAAGGGGTGGAATGCTTTTGGATATCTATCTTCCCTCTCCCTTCGACCGTTTGTACGCTCATCATCCAACGATGCTGACACTTCCTTTGTGGGTTAAAGATTACGCCGGTGGCTTGGCATACCGTCACCCTTCCACGTTCGGAGGAAGGCTTAGGCCTTCGGAACCTAAAAGCGTGGAATCAAATGTTGTTGGCATGTACACTATGGAATATACATGCCAAGAAAGACTTGTTGTGGTACCGTTGGGTTCATCATGTCTATCTAAGGCAAAATTCCGTTTGGGAATGGACTATCTACAAGAGTGCTTCGCCTCTTTTCGAAAACCTCTATGATATTCGGAATCTAATGGTTGAAAAGTTGGGTAGTATGCAAGCCCCCGAGGCCGCTCTAAATCTTTGGGACTCCAAATCCCACTCCAATGGGCCCTCATGCGTTTACGAGTTCTTCCGGTCCCAAGGTACACCCGTCCCTTGGAAGGGAGTGGTTTGGGGGCCCGCCAATACCCCCAAACATGCCTTCATCCTTTGGCTTGCAATGCTCGAGAGGCTCCGAACCAAGGATAGGCTTGGCTTCCTTGATATCGACCTTACTTGTGCCTTTTGTGGGGAAGCTTCCGAGACCAAGGATCATCTCTTTTTCACTTGCCCCTTTTCGCCTCAAGTTTGACTTGCATCCGGCATTGGCTAGGATTGAGGCGACAACTCTCCACACTAAAGAGTGCATTGAAGTGGATTAAGAAGGAATCTCAAGGCTCCGGTTGGAAAATAAAAGCAAGGAAGGCCGGGCTCGCGTCAATGGTGTACTTTCTTTGGAATGCTCGGAATAGGAAGATATTCGAAAACGAAGTGCAAACTCCAGAGCTCATTATTCGGAAGATTCAAACCCATTGATATTCATCATATTTTCATGCATTATGAGTGATATATTGTGATATTTGGCCCTGGTTATCGTGTGATTGTGCACCATTTCGTTTTATTTATTAAACTATAATAGAGGTGTTTTTGTCGTTGTTTTTGCAGGAAATATGCCCGGAAATGCGTTGGAAATGGAATCGAGACGAAAAACGGCGAAAACGGGTGCAGAAGAGGCCACACGACTCGTGTGGATAGTGACACGGGTCGTGTGGGTTGAGGAAATTAGAGACACAGCTACGGCTTTTTCACACGAGTCGTGTGGGTAGTGACACGGGTCGTGTGGTCTCACACGACTCGTGTGACCCGGTCGTGTGACCAGTCGTGCGAGTCTGGAAGTTCGCCGAAATGTTGAGAAAAGTCACACGACTCGTGTGGCATGTGACTCGACTCGTGTGACGCGCAGACCAGACCTGCGGGGAATAGGATTCTTGTACGATTTCTTCCCTTTTTCGGCCCAGAAGTGCCCTACAGTATAAAAGAGGCCTTAGGAACTCGTTTTTAGGACTTTTGACACCATTGGAGGCCTAGAGAAAGCACGAAACACACAAGGGATTCGAGGAAGTCAAGATTGAAGATTCGGGAACTAACGGCGACAATAGTTCTTCTTTCTTTTCTCTTTTTCTTCTTCATTGAACTCATGAATATATTTATTTTGAGTTTTGAGAATATGTTTAGTAGCTAAACCTTTTAGGGATTCTAGGATTTGCGAGTACTCGGATTATTTTATGAAGTGATTTTCTTTATTCATTCCGGTTTATCATTCGTTTATCAATTTCTTGTGCTTTTATTAATTGTGTGAATATAAGGGCCCGTATTTATGCATATTTGTGATTGACTTGAGACCGAGAGGAGATAGTTGATTGCTAGAATTGGGAAATTCATAACGTAAGAGACTAAACAGACCGAGAGGTTGATAGAATCTTGCGAGGGAACTAGAATCTTAGGAGCTTATGGGAGTTGATTGTTCATCTTGAGACCGAGAGGAGATAGATAACAATTAATATCTACGATTTAACTTGTTCGAGAGAAAGATGTAAATTACTTCAGTGATTATCCCTACAAATGGTAGAATTAAATAAGGTTTGAATGAATAGGAAATCTTTGTTAGAATGATCCCGAGGAAAGCATAGCCTAGAATCTATTTTCTCATTCTTGATTTATTTTCGAACAAGCCTTCATTAGTGTTAGAATTTATTTTGCAATCATTCATTAGTTTAGAAAAAAATCATCATTCAAATTTGCATCAGACTAAATAATATTTAATCGTTTACATTTTGATACTTAGTTAATTTTGACAACAATCTCTGTGGAAAACGACCTTGCTCGCCACTCACTATAGCTATACCGTACACTTGCGGGTAGTGAAAATATTTTGCGAACACCCATGTACGACTATATTTGCTTTGTACTCGAATGTCCTTGTCGAAATAGAGAGAAAAGCCCTCGGAAATGGCTAGGCGAAGCCTCCTTAAGGTACGTATGATTAGATCTATAATCATTTTGATTATGCTTTCATTTTGATTTAGGGTTTCATTTTGGTTTGAGCTGAGCAACCGACCTGTGATTTGCCTCTCATTATTTTGATTAGCAAGTGTGGAGCCGAGATTGTGACCGCCCACTTTGCTTTTGTATGCCGTGTGACGGTCGATGTAACATCAGTTTTGATCTATAAATTTAATTTTACCGATCCAAAAAAAAAAAAAAAAAAAAAAAAAAAAACAAACAAACAAACAGTGAATTATTTATCCGCCCATAAAACAACGGTGACATAGCGTAGTAAAAGAAAGCCAACTATGAATTGGAAACAGCTCGCATATCACACAGTACATCAGAATTCAGATTCACTAAACTCATGTGATCCCTCTAATTCCTGATTATTCTTGTTTACAAGTGTTTGCAGTACATATCAATATACTATTATCCCACAAACAAAGGAGAAGTGGTCAGGTCAATTATCTCGGAACCAACATTCATACGCCGCCTTCTCTTCTTGCTACCTGAGTCAACCTCACGGCAAGGAGAAGGTGTAAAAACATCTATGATATCCACTTGACCATTCGAAGCCCGTTTTTCTTCTTTATCATCCTGGCTAGCTGCTGACCGTTTTTTCCTCGGTGAGCCAACCAGCGGTTTCACAGCAGTTTCACAAATAAAGGCCGGCCCTTGATTTTCTCCACCACAATGCTCTCTATTATAATTGGTTTTTTGGGATACATTTTTCTCACAGCTCCATTCACAGTTGTGATGGTCATTATCCCATTCCCCAAATATTAAGTTGTAACAGGGAAGCTCATCCATGGAACTAACTCGGGCCCGCATCTCATCGGGCAAGGCCGGGCAGCCCGATGTGTGAATTTGATATTTTGTTGAGAATAGATTCACCGTCAGATTCAAACTAGACCCAAAAGCACAAAAAACATAAGTTCTCTGCAGAAAAGGAATGAAAACAAAAACCCGTAGAAAAAAAAAATACTAATAAATTTCATTTCGTAAACACCTCTGCCAGGGAGGAAGAGTAAGCATTGTATATGCCAATTTAATCTTGTTGGCGAGTCCAGTAAGGGATTTGAAACTAGCTGCTGCTTGCCTGACTGCAAGAGATTCTGATGGGTGTTGCCAGGCCCATTCAAACTGCCAATGACAACAAAAATTTCAAATTTCATAAATGGTTACTAAACACATCGTCTTTTACCATAGAGAAACTGAAAGCTGTGTCGAATTATGATTAGAAAAGTTGAAAGTAGCTCTAAAAATTATATCACACCGCAAGATTACATCTTTCTCAGGGAAAAAATATTGGGAGCAGATCTTAAATGCTTAGTCTCTCTGTGGCAAGAGATTACCATGAATCGGTGACTAATAAATGATGCTCAAGATTCAACATGAAATACGCAGATAATAGTTTGTAATCCTTTGCTTCGGCGTGGATTTCACCACATACACATATCCACACGAAGCTTCTTCCTAAATCATCAAGGTCGTTTATAATGGAAAATGCCAGTATTACAGACAACAATATTTTCAGCAAACATAAAGCAGCTGAAATAATAATTAACAAGAGGAGATTAAGAAAAAAAGAACCTGAAGGGCTGCAACATTAGTTGGGAAGCCATAGATGCAGAGCACCATTTCCCAAGGGCGCTTCTTCTTGGTCCGCCATGCGCCGCTTACGATTTCGCCGTTGTGCTGCCTTATTCTCCTCCGTGGATTCACAGTAAACCTGCGAGCATAAGAAAAATCACCATTTCATATGTTTGGATCATTGAATGCGATCAAGAAACTGAAATAATTAAGGATACTATTTTGAAGAGCGAATGAAATTGAGACCCGATGTAAGTGTGGCCTTTGAATCGGGGAGAGAGTGAGGTAAGCAGGTAACAGGAGAAGAATGGAGGCCCTTTTGCTTCTCCTTCCTCACCACTCTCATCATCTGAAATTAGGGTTGGTTGGCTCTCTTTTCGCCCTTCACTTTTCCCCATCTCTCGATTCAACTATTTGACCGTTGGGATTTTTGCATTTATCCCCCGTTTTGTTCAATTAGAATTGCTTGTTTAATCAAATACTAATATTATATTGTTGTTTTCAAAATCATGTCGTTCAATCCAACTGAGGACTCGGGATCTCTTGTCGGTTGGGTTTTGTTTATAAATTGGATTGGATTATGCTATGTTTACAAGTTGGTTGACAAAGCTTGTTAACAAAGTGATTTGTTTGACCCTTAATTTATTTTCTTTTTAGTCCTCCGTGGATTCACAGCATAGCTTATTGATATAGCTATAATCTATCCTACGGTGATTATTAGTCAAAGCATAGCTTATAACATATGTAACACTACAGACTTTATCTCCATGGTTCATTAAATTTTCTCTTTCAAAGTGGTGAATGAAAGATAAAGTTCTACCTAATTTGCAGTTTGAATAGACATGCCAAATTTAGGATAAACTGTGAAGATAAACTTACCATAAGCAAGATTTCCTCTTGCTGCTCCTAAGATACAATCCTTTTTGTCATTAATTCTATCATCAATTAATGCATTTTTATAGGAGTATCAATCCCTTCTTGAAATTCAACTCTAAGCAAAATTTTTATTGCTCCTAGATGAATTGTTGAAATTTTATTTCTTATAAGAGATGGAATTTTATCCAAATTTTTTCGTATTTCCGCTTTAGTAATTAAAGGCAGGTATACGGTTCCTTTAACATCTCTTATGTCTACATGCAATTCTTGCGTGTTGATAAAATAGAAAATTTCATTTTTTCTTTTTAAGAAATTTAACATTGTTAAAAACTTCTTCTTTTTTTAGATTTAACTTTGATTTTTGAATCTTAGTTAAGACATCATGTTTTATTGCTAAACTGGCTTTAAATCCTTTTTCATTTTCATTAAATGAAATTTGTGAAAGATCACTATTAGAACATAGATCTTGTTCTATATTTTTGTTTTCATTATCCGTATTTGAATTCATATTCCAAACAGGTTTTCTAGCTGTCTCCACCTTAAGATGGGATCACGAATACTGGTATTCCCCATTCTGAATTTTAGTTCCGTATTGGAAAAAACTCAGAAAATATTGATCAAAAGATCTATTATCCGATAGGATTTTTCTTTTATCCATGGCTTTGATACCATGATTTTTATACGGGTTGATTCCCGTGCAGAATTTATACAAGTTATCTAAGTAGCTCATTTTAAGAACTTAGCTTTGCTGTTATGCTTTCTTTATAGACTTCTTTAATGCAACAATGAAAGAAACCATTGTATTGACATTATCAATATTGGTTCTCATAGTTATCAGTTTTATTTCTACAGATGCAGAACTATAAACTTGCATATAATTATTCAAGTTTTGTTCTTCTTCTCTGAAACTAGTTGTTAATCAAAGTATTTGCTTTCTTAGTGTTTTGAGACAGTTTATATCTGAAAACACTACTCTTACCGGCAGCTGCCAAAAATCATCGTTTTCTATAATAAGCTAAAGTTTTAATACTCAAACAAAATCTATGAACTACTGTTTTCTTAATTGACTTCTGAGTAGAAACAACTATGGCCATCTCACCATTTAGTCTGAAACCATAAAATCTTATGGTGTTCATTTTATTTTTAGGTGATGCCCTTTGATACTCAAGTTTTTACTCAAGTTCTAAGACTTCATATTCTAGTTAATAAACTTCTAACAAGGTATGAAGATCTCTTAATTGTTTACGCTGATATTTCAAAGCGTTTCTTTCTCTATAAGTCATACTTATTGGCAAATGCCAAAAGTCATAATTTCTCCTTTGAAGAAATTATTTTTATTGAAGATTTCTCCTTTTATCAGTTAAGATTTGTTCAGCTTTTGGTTTTGAAAACCTTTTTCAGTAATTTTAAAATTTATTTCTTGGCAAATTAAAAGTCCTTTTTTAGAAACTTTAAACTGCTTCTCAGAGAGCTATCTAGAATGTAATTACAACATTCAAAGGAACTTCTTGTAAAATGTTTTATAGTTTGGATAAATGTCATACCTCTGTGTTTGTTTTTTAAATCTCTGTGTCTGAATGATCGACTCCAAGCCTGTGCCACAGGTACTGGTACTTCTTCCCTTTGATTAGCAAGTCGGCCTCCAGAATATGATCTTTAACACGAGTTCAAACAAACTGGATATTTTTATTGAAACTCGAACATTTTACAAGAGTTCTTGTATGAACACTAGTGATTCATCCAAGCCTCTTATTACAATCTTAAGTTCCTAAGAATGAACCTTTTACTACTCACACATGCAAGTTATCGAAGATTGGAGTCAGTGGGCGTTCGTGAGATCGTGATTCAATCCAGTTTGAGACAAATTGCGCACCATGAACAACCTCCAATGCTATTTTGCAGATCACTTCACGGGTTCAAAGACGGACCAAAGGACGTCGAACCTGGTCGAGTTCGTTTTACACTACCAAAATTCAAATTCACTAGGTCTCTCATCATCACCATACAAATCCATGTAACATATAGAAAGTATGTCGAAAACAAAATATATCATAACATCATAATATAATCAATCGATATGACATTTAATTATTTTCCACTTGCAAAAAATCCAAATAAATGACTCCACGAGTAAGGGCACTCGTTAGATTTTCGCAATAAAACCAGCTGTACGTTGCAAAAGCCCAAACCACAAAAAAAGGGATAAAATATCGTTGACGCCGGGGTGGGCCGCAGTGGTGCCCGCAATAGAAGGTGACGCCAGGTGGCGGGCCTCCGGACTCCAAACCCATTTATCAAATTCCATTTTTTTTTTCTCATTCGTTCAGCCATTGATATTGCTGAAATCCGAGAGAAAAAGAAGGGGAGTGCGTGACAAAAATCGTAAAAAAATCCTCCATCGTTTTCTTCTCGCGATCACAGGAAAGAGGTGAGAGGGGCTGCAGCACCTTTTGAGAGAGAAATCAAAGGGTTTGTGGCTTCTCGTGCAGAGAGGGAGGAGCGAACAAATCTGTTGGGTAAGAAAAATGAGAGAAATTATAAGCTTACACATTGGTCAGGCTGGGATTCAGGTCGGAAATTCGTGCTGGGAGCTTTATTGCCTCGAGCATGGCATTCAGCCCGATGGAATGATGCCGAG
>BKCP01009403.1:1325754-1345817 GCA_008636005.1 Striga asiatica | reverse complement strand
CTGAATCAAGAATTTCCGTAATCAAAATTAATTTCCTCGGTACTTGTTGTGATATCGTTATATACTTTAGAGCTGCTTCACGACATTGCTCAGCCACGTCATCAAAAATGCAAATGGCAATCCTTCTCTCTTCAGCTGTCTTATCCTTTCCCTGCAAGAAACCACAACCTTAGTTGTGATGAGGTGAAGGATAGCCATATAAATCAACTTCCAATATTTGTTGAATCCTTCTCAAAAACTTTTATTTTTCACACCACCTTCAGTTAAGGTATCAGGAAAAGGAAAAAAAGGGTGATGAAGGCAAGATTGACGAACAAGTAACACTTACCCACATAGGCATCAAGTATGACGAGAGTTCATCAAAAAAGGGCAAGAATGAGGCCTTGAATGTTTTGATTAACGTTCCCAAAATTTCACCAACCTAAACCAGCACCACCAACTTAGATAATGCTAGCTTTGAAGAAATTGTTGTACTAACTTGCAAGACTAAAACATAGGATGTCGTGTCTATGACAGAACAGTAATAAAAGACTAACTTGGTCAAACACTTCTTCTTCTTGCTCGTTTTCCTCTTTAAGCAATTCTCCCTCCTCAGCATCAAAATCTTCAGCCTTTGCTCTTTCAGCTCTCTCCCTCTTTCTACTTGAGCTAGCAGTAATTACCTGTTTGATCTCGTCCACTATGCTTTTAACCTGACCTTCATCCAGAAGCGGTCCAGATATCTGAGGAGAAATTAAATTGTGAATGGTGAGTAACGAATACAGTGCTAGCAGACAAGGTCACAAGTAAGCAAAAGAAAACACTAATCATAATCATAATATTAGAAAGGCCGAGAAAATATAATTTAGACTACTAGTGCCATTTGAGATTGAAGCATCTGTACATGAAACAATGCAAATTAATTAGGGACTATTCCAAACATCTGTTAATTCAATTCAAACCTAGAAAGGGAGTAGTAGAATTTATCTTCCAATTCCTACGAGTGGAAATTCAGTTTACCACTCAAATTGCTTGAAGGCCATCTAAATTTCTAAAGATCTAGAATGTAAACCAAGATCTGATACTTCATGCTAGCAATTTCAACAGTATACCATATATTCCAGCAAAGTTATATTTCAATGTACAACAAAATTGACATACCTGGAGACATTCATTCAACGCATCCAACATACTGGCACAAATCTCTGTATCAGGCTCCTGGAAGAGAAAAAACTTGCATATATCAGTACTAAAAGCTAATATAACCACTGAAGTTAGTTCATTTCACAATGAAGATCCCAGTTTAGCATAACCACCACCTTATGTAAAGCTTCCACTAAGGGTAAAATTATATAGTCAGATAGCTGCTTAACATATGTCTCATTACGGCCCTGAGCAATCCCTTTCTCCACAGCCAATTTTGCAGACCGCAACAGCTCCGGCATTGCTGCCATGAAAAATAGAATAAACCTGAAAACATGTATAACATTGTGTAACAAGGGGAACTGTGCAAAGCAAAACCTATAATACCTGAAACAGCAGCTTTCCTAACTTCTTCATGAAAATAAAACTTCAAAAGCGGAACTAATGTTGGGGCCACCTGAACCAGTTATATTAGTCCATAAAAGCTTCAGATTGATTCTTAACATCATCCATCAAGTATACAAATAAAAAGCAAACCAGACCATCACCAACCTATCACCCATCAAATATGCAAATAAAAACAAATCATACCATCACCAACCTGATCGATCCAGGGAAAGAAACCTTCCTTCAACTCATCAGCATAGCAACAAAGCATATTACAAGCAGTAGCCTTCTCTTCAAGGACACTGGTTTTAATTCCTATTCTTTTATCACCTAGGGTTATGGTCTCCATGCTGCGATGTAGAAGAAAAGCTGAATTTAGGTATCACAACTGTTTCGATACAGACAGTTAATTACATGGTAGTTTCTTTTAACGTCCATAGTTAAGACAGCTGTAAGAAAATGTTAGCAATTAACCACTAAATGGGTGGACTGATCACCACTACCACTTTGACAGCACGAGCCATATGAAGTCGGGAAATGAATTCTACGTTTTAGTTCACAAACAGGCAGTCTGGATACAATAAATGTGTGTGTGTGTGTGTGTGTTTGTGTGCATGCATGAGTAATAAGGACATAAGAGAAAGGCCTATTGGCTAGTAAATGAGAGACCCGTGTTCCTGAGTAGCAGGACAACAAAACTTTGAAAGGGAAAATAGATTGCCCCAACTAATTACAAGAATACATGAATCCTTTTGAAAAGAATCTCATAAATAATCCGGCCCCCACCCCACCGAAAAAATTTACCCCACGCCAAAAAGACGAGAAAAAAATATACAAGGAAGAGATCCCAAGAATCCTACAGTATAATTATTTCACAACAGATATTGTACTTCCATTAACATGCCTCGTTATATATAGAAGTGAAATGAAATTCAAACGATAAGCATGGAAATAAAGTGAACCTTTCATCATCTGATTCATCATATTCATTGTCTGAATCAGCAGAAGTGATAGTCACATCAGGCTTTAGCTGAGCAGACTGAAGCAAAGGAGGCATGACCACACTCATGTAGGGTAGAAAATCCTGTCCCAAGCACTTGCAAAGTCGAGCCCATGCCTACAACAGGACAAAACAACTGGTTAGGACCTACATACAAAAAACTACAAAAACATCAGACTCTTCAGCTTCCAGGGACAATGGTGTACTTGTAACATATAGCTTGTAGTCGGATCATCTGTCTCCATTTGTGATCCTTGCAACGACATGAGGACTTCCATGACCTTCAATACAAAAACGAAAGATGAAATCCAGAATTATGACAATCTATATACGCCTAATTAACTGACTTTTATGACAATCTATATACGCCTAATTAATTCCAATAAAATTGAGTTCAGCAAATATATCATATTTCACAGAATTAGTGCAGATAAGGCCATAAGGGAACTTCAAAATTCCAAAATACATGCATCAGCAGAAAAGAAGCAAAATAGAAACTTTTAAAGGAAAAAACAGTCAAGATAATTGGCTTTTCACCTGCTTGGCATCCTCCTTGAATGTATCCTTTCCAACGGCCATCCCTACCAAGCTGATGCACTCCATTGCTTTGGCACGAAGCATTCGGTTGGACTTATCGGTTGCACTTACCAAGATAGTTTTCAAGTAAGGCATAACAGCAACATAGTATTTCTGGAAGTATTCCTGAGATAGTAACATATACAGTTTCAGTACCTAGAGTAGAGGAAGCAACAACTATGACATAAAGAACATTATACAACATTGGAATACCTGAGACGAATCAGCAACTGAAGCTAAAGCAGTTAATGCACCTTCCTGCACCATTTGTTTGGAATTCTGCAGTTTCATAAAGCATAATCAGTTTAGAGAACAGTTCTATGGAATCAAATACGGGCAAGACATCCAGGTATGATTTCAAGCAAATACCTGTAGCAGTAGAAGTAATTTGTGCACTATCCCATCCAAGTAGGGTGTCAAAATTTCTGGTGTACAATTTTCACTGAAGTTCAACACTGCTGAAGCTGCATGTGCCTTGAAAAAATGAAAAATATGAAAAGTAAAAACAACAGCTATGAAATTAGCACATAATAAAGAGTATGATGACCTGGTCTTTGATAAAGAAGAGAGTAGACAAATAAACCTCTATGACATTATCAACCCAGCAAGAATATCCTCAACAAAAATTAAGACATGAAAGATAAATAATGAATTAGATGGCAACACACTGAACTGAAACCAGAAAGCAGAAAGGTCCACAAAAACCTCCTAACACGCAAGTGTACATCCAGACATTTTTACAAAATAAACCTTAAACCCCTTACTTCAAAGAACTCAATAAAGATTCTTCATATCGGTTTTTTTAGAACTGCTACTAGCATAATTTTCTCTTTGATCTTTTAGAACTGCTACTAGCATAATTTTCTATCGGTTTTTTTTTTTTTAAATAGCCATGAAAGACCATCTTGCAACTTTAGGAATCAAAATTGAATGCATTCATAATTCAAGCAATGTAAATTCTGAAGAATCTTAAAAGAAGCTAAAAAGGATATATTGTGTCATGTATAGCAGTTAACGATCTTCAGAATCTGCAAACCTGTACTCGTGGATTTTGAAAATCATCCATTGCTGATGCTAGAGCTGGCAGCACATGCTGATGGTACTGCACTTGCAAATCTGGGCCCAAATCAGTTGAGAGCTGACCAATTGCATTAATTGCGGCCCATCTCACACGAGGATGAGGGTGTTGGAAGGACTTCAAAACCATGTTCACTACTTGCTCCAGATTCTTAATCATGACCTGCAATGTAGATGATGAAAGCAATTTTGTCATATCCGAAGGAGCAACTTAGTTTTCTAGGGGATATCCAAATAGACCAAAAAGGATAGTAGGCTAACAAACCCAGACCCTATGTTAAAGTGGAAGCGAAGCAAAGGACCATAATTTAGTTAGCCCAACCAAACCACACAACAATTGAATTCTCCAAATAAAGCTAAAAAGTTGGCCTTTTTCAAAATTCCATTTACCATCCTAATTATAAACTTAAAATAGAATAAAAATGTGCGAGAAGTTTGACCATTTCTTACAAAAACAAATCATAAGGGAATAATCGAATGAAACAACCAGCAGAAAATAAACAAACCCATAACTAATCGACACTCTAAGTCATCATAATTATATCCAGGACTAGAAAAATGATATTCAGTCTAGTACCTTAGAACAACCCTCTGCAATCTGCGCAAGGGCAATGAGGGCAGCATGATGCTTCTGCCACTCAGGTGCAGACAGATAAGCCGGCAGCTGCTCTGATGCCACAGGAACTATAGTGTTCCCACCAAGGGCAATGGCAAGTCTGTCCAAGCACTCTTGCCCGACACAATAATTACTCGTCTCCCCTGCATCTTCATCCTTAGCCTCTGCACTATGCCACGCAGGATCATCCCCGACGTCCAAAAGCATCTTCATCAAAATAGCAAAGAGCCTGCTGATGAATTGTGGTAGCTTGCGCATCATGCCCGGGGCCCTATCTCGGGCCTCGGCCAGAGTAATCACAAATTCAATGGCCAAATGCTGCGTGCCTTCCTCCAAGCTATCGGCTTCGGCCACCTGCAACATGGACCCCACAACATCGACAATCTGCCTGCGCAAAAACCTG
The DNA here is from genome assembly GCA_008636005.1 of Striga asiatica. Classification (NCBI taxonomy): domain Eukaryota; kingdom Viridiplantae; phylum Streptophyta; class Magnoliopsida; order Lamiales; family Orobanchaceae; genus Striga; species Striga asiatica. Next base: position 1,340,636 of record BKCP01009403.1, on the reverse strand, counting down.
GGCTCGGTCCCTGCCAACTCTATCAACAGCTCCAAAGCCTCCTGGGCGGTGGCCTCCTGACCAGAGTTGAGTGCCTCAGTCAAAGTCCTCATCATTGAGGGCAACAAATCCTGGAACCTATCCCGATCATTGGAACTCGACAGACATTGGATAAAATTGATAACCGCACTCAAGGCGGCAATCTTAACATCAGGATTGGGGGAATTGTTTAGCACATTCAAGAAAACAGTGTGCAAATCCGTGATGTAAGGAATCAGCATTTCTCCTATGAATTGAGCCAGTTGAGAGAACATCAGGAAAGCGGATTCCTGCAGTTTAGGGGAGCTGGAAGTCACGCATTGGAACATGAAAGGCAATATCTCGGGCCACTGGTTGTCGGGGAGGAGCGAGGAGGCAAGCTCCGATATGGTGTCGCACAGCTTTCTGATAACCGATTTAGTCTCCTCGCTCTGGATGACGGATAGGAGAATGTTTTTTACGGCCGCGCGGGTGGAATCGGTGAGTTGCGGCCAGATGAAAGACTCGTCCCTGGTCAACTGCTTCCGAAGGAGGATGGTGGCCATGGCGCGGGCCTCGGGGTGGGCGGATGAGGAAAGCAGGTTGGTGAGTTTCAAGGCAAGCGAGTTGGGATCGTTCTGTTTAAGCAAATTGAAGATCGACTCGGCCTGTGACCGCTGCTCGTTGGCCGTGGACATCAAGTGTGAGATCAGGGTCTCGAAGGGCGCCGGGTCCGGGCCCAGAATCGCCATCAACTGGGCTTGCTGTCGCTGAGTCGACTCGGCATCCATTGCGCTGAGTCACGGCGAATTTTGACTAGGGTTTTTGAATTTGCTGTTCAAGCCTCAAGGGTGGCGCTTCTGCTCTAAACCTATGTTGATATATATCTATTCTATATTTCTATTTTAGAGGCTTTATTCTCTCTCTATAGAGGTTCTCTCTCACACAGAAACACCTGGTTGTGAATGTAACCCATGCATTTATATATACCAATGGTAGAGAGGATATTTTTGTCCATCTTCATTATTATTGGAAACGTGTAAGAGAATGTACAAGTGCTTGAAGCTCGATGTACAATGCCAGGATGGAGGAAAAAAAACTGGAGGGAAAATATAAACAGTTGATAGATAGATATGGTGGGGCTCAAATGAGGGATTGTGTCGATCTGTAATTAGCTGTGATATGGGTGGCAAAATACATGGCCAAAGGGCGACTAGGCACTGGCCCGGCCCAGACTCGGCCCGGTCAAATCCATTGACCACGAGTTCAGGACTGGCCCAGATTTTAGACGGGCCGTGTAAGGGTCATACATTTCACGACCCGGCCCAGCAGTTTCGGTCCGGGCCGGGTCAATGACCCTCCTTTTCTATTTTTTTTATTTTTTTTTATTGTTTTTTTTAAAATATAATCGGCCTGAACACGAACCCGACACGAGTATAGATCTGTGCTAGTTCAGGGTCATTATTTTCGAGCCCGTTTGGCCATGTCTAGGTGGCAAAAGAAAATAAAAACATTATTTTATTATTATTAGAATCTTAATTTAGTTCTCAATTTATATATGATGTATGAATAAAATCAGTCAAACCTTCTTGTTTGGCCCTACTTTGTGGAACTATGAACTTCATACCTTTTTTCAACTGAGGCACTGCCAAAACATTATAAGTAATTTTTATTGACTAATATTTTAATTAAACTTCTCTGTAAGGAAAAAAAATACTATAAAAAATGCAGTTTTTTTTCAACTATGGATTTATTGATAAGAATACATAATTACAAACTAGATAATAATCAATCAGCCGAATAAATCATCTATCAAGCTGAATCTAGTTGGGAGAATTACATTAATGGTAGCTAGAACCAATCTATAAACAAACAAAACACACAAAACTAAAACTAAAAATGCTCCCACACATAAAGAATAAAGACTCCAAATAGGAAAATAAAGAAAAAAACGACACAGGAAAAAACCTAAAACAAATAAAAAAAATAGAAAACAACATAATACTTGGACTATATAAAGGTCCTCCCCACCAATCGGAAAACACCCAGCACTGCTACAACCCGAGCCATCACCCAACACGATCAACCGAAAATAAGCAACGTGATCCACGGCCCAACGCACCGAATCTTGAAACTCTCCCTACGGCTAACAAGATTGGGGCCAATGGACCCAAAACCCTCCCACAGTTCACCATCGGGTCAACCTCGGTAGACTCGCACCATAACTCTCCCACGCACATACCGTAACCACATCGCCATAGGATCGCCACCGTTGGAGGGACCCGCCATCCCAATATCAAGGATAGGCCGAAACAGGAGAAGACCAAGGTGCTTAGGGCTGCAAACGAGCCGAGCCGAGCCGAGTCGAGCATTGGCCTTATCGAGTAGGATTGCGATTTTTTTTAGCTGCTTGAGCTCGATTTTTGGCGCTCGAGCTCGACTCGAAATCAAAATGCTCGAGCTCCGCTCGAGTTCGGCTCGAAATTTTTTAAGTGGAAAGGTAAAATTACCATAAGGAACCTATGATAGTATATATAAAGAGTATTTTAGTAATTTAACATGTATCTCGAACCGCTCGACAAGAAAAAATATGAGCTCGAGCTTGACTCGAATTCGTGCTCGAGTCACTCGAGCTCGACTCGAGCACTCGCGAGTCGCTCGGTTTGTTTGCAGCCCTAAAGGTGTTGACTTCAGCCCCAACCGTCGCAAGGCCGTAGACAGCGTCCGCCACAACGACAAAGCTCGAGCATTCAGGCCTCGTACACCCGCCATGGCAACCCGGAAAAAAAAATACACCCACGCGGAGAGGGGAACCGAGAGCATATCGAAGCAAGCGTAGTTGGACCAGGGTTGTCCCGAGTGTCGATCAGCATCAACGGGTGCGGGGCATCTGCCAATGAGGAGGCACGACAAGGACGACGATTAGGGTTTGCTGCAAATTTGAGGATTTTTTCAATTTTGAGGAGAGAGAAAAATTCTTGGAGTTACACTCACTTTTGCACTTTAAAAAATGCAGTTCTTCATAGGTGCAAATTGTTTAGTTTACAAGTTTTGATGAAGTAATCAAATAGTTGGAGGTAAAAATTTGCACCTTAACAATTTAGAAGATACAAATTAAATTGAAAAAAAATGTATACTTACACACTAATTTGTAAGATTTTTATTCGTTTTAAACTAGAGATTTTGACTCCATACAAATATGCTTCCATTGTAAAGATATTGATCGAAGATGAAAATGAAAGTCGAATCGACCGAAACTAGCACATAGCTCACACGGGATAGAGATTGTAAATAAGTTATTTCTAACGACGGACCGTTTAGGCCCCAAAAAGAAAAGTTAAATCACCTCTTTCAATCAATTTTTTTTTTTTTTTTGTAAGAACATTAAACCTAATTATGTTAAGGCTAGTCTGTAAATTAACTAATATATTATCCTTCTAAGATGTTGATACTAATACAAATTTGATTTCAGTACATATATATATTTATTTATTGATATAAGAAAAAATAACAGTTTTACCTATTCTTGTTCACCATATAATACACAATTATTATTGTATTTCAAAATTTATTTTTCATATATTGTGATCATTATTAGTTATAAAAGTTATAGAAATAGTCTTCTTCTTTTTATTTTATGTATTGAAAAATATTTAATGTTTGTTAATATTATTTATTAATATACATAATTTAAAATATGTAAATAAATTTAAAATAAAATACTGTGTATAAATATTTTACAAAATATACACATATATAATTCTATAAAGTTTTTGGTATTTATCGTATCTCGTAATAATGGAAAAACAAAAATAAACTCATATATATAACACGTCATCAATAACAACAAGCATATATTAAAAAAGCAATTTGGTCACAATTGTAGGTTTACAGTTTACTTATGTTACCTAACCAACTAATTCAATCTCCATCCTAAAGTTTTTTGGCCATTATGAATTAGAATTTATTTTTTCATAATAATTAAACAACTTTGATATAACAATTGAGAAAAAATAAATCTCTTCTATAGTCAAGAAATTTTTCTAATTCGCAACCTACGGCGATACTTTATTTAGCATACTATACAATGAAAATAATTTTTAGAATAATTTAATTTTGGAAATAAATCAAAATAAAAATATGATAGACATATATAATCATGGTTGATCTGCGGCTCCTCTATAGCCGGATTTCGTTCTTCTCGGATGGCGTGGCTCCTTTCCCGTTGCGGTTGGCCATGGCGGTCTGGGGTAAGGTGGGGTTTCGTGTTGGTGGTGGATCTGTGGCGGGCGTCTCTGCGGTGCTGCGGTAGAGGGGCTGAGGTTGACGGTGGTCTCGGTCCCCTTTTCCTGCTTCTCCGTGGTGTGTGGAGAGCGGGGTCTCCAGCGAGGGCGGTGGTGGTGAGCTCGCTGGATTGTGTAGGGGCTGAGAGTAGCGCGCTCCTGGTGTTGGCCCGGCAGTGTAGCCTCCGTAGAGAGGATGGGTTTGACGGTCCGGTGCGAGTCTTTTGACGTTCGTGCCGTTCTCGTGGCCGTGTATGACACTTTTCGTAACCTTTCTCGGTGGATACTTCGCCTGGTCTTGGTTCGAGTGGTGTAGGTGTGGTGCTGTCAACTTGCTGTGAAGGAGGGCTTTAGTCTAGTATAGTGTTAGTGTTGTGTTAGTTGCAGTGTTGTGTTTTGTGCTTTTTCTGTGTTCTAGGGTGTGCTTTTGTTCTCCTGTTTGGGAGTTGTTGTTTCTCCCTTTGCGAGTTTTTGTTTTTCATTTGTGGGAGGTTAGTATTTTTTCTTTCTGTGGGTGAGTTGTGGTCTTTAGGCTCCCTTTGGGATGTCCTCTCATTTCGGCCATTTGGCCGCCGACTTCGGCTGCTTTGGTCGTTATTTGTATTGTATTGTTCTTGGTTGTGCGATATATAAGATATTCTATCGTTTGAGAAAAAAAAATCATATGCCAAAATTCTAAATAATACGTGGTCCAACATTTGTGAAAAACTTTCAGTGTCTATAGGATCTAAAGAGGAAAAAGAACGACAAGAGACTGTAAGAAAATATGTTGAATGTGCTTTCGGAGTGCTCCAGTCAAGATGGACAATTGTACGTGGTCCAATTCATGTTTGGTACAAAAAAGATCTCAGTGAAATGATGTTAACGTGTATTATTTTACAAAATATGATAATTGAGGATGAGAGTGAGGAGACAACCAATTGGTTCAATGAAGATGGTGAACCGCCTATACAAACACATCAAGGTCATCAAATAAATTTTTGTTGGTACTTGCAAATACGCATCAAAGTGCAAGGCAGACATGTCCATCATCAACTTAGGCATGACATAGTTGAGCATATATGGAATGAACCTACTTATTAAGAGTAATATATCGATTATGTATGCAAATTTTAATTTGTATCGATATGTAATTTTCTATATTTTATATTATTGTAAGGTTTATGTGTAACAATTTTCTCTTATTATTATTATTATTATTATTTTTGAAATTTTAATTGTACAGAAAATATATTTATTATGATATATAATAAATATTTCATGGAAAAAATTAATGAGTAAAGTTTGTAGTAAATATGAATTAATGATATATAAATTAAAGTAAGTGAAAAACATGCGGGACCAATGTTTAGATGATGTGGAGTATTGGAAAGGTAAAAAGAAAGTTTATAAACCTTGTATAGCTATAGTTGCTCTAATAACGATGATTACCCAACCAAGTTGATTTATACCACAAATTTTTATTTTATTTTTATTTATTTATTTATTTTTATCTGAAACGGTAGATATCTATTTCTCTTATCTATAAAAAGGAAGTGAGAGCCTCTTTATTTGACACGTGTTCCTGTAATATAGTGAGGCCACGTCGCCTTACTTCGAAACGACGTCGCATCTGAGGCAAAACGATGTCGTCTCGGGTTAGAGCAAACAATGTATTTTGTCTGTGGGTATTACTCATTCGCGTCCAATTCTTCAAAGACGATGTTATCGCCCTTTTTGTGTCGGCCGATTCCTCTTGAAATTTCAATCCCGTGTGCATATTTTCTTTCCAAAAGATCTGTTTATTTTTTTGTCTTTCCCATTTGGCTCTGATTTTTTCCATGGTCGTCTAGGGCGAGCTCTTTGCCTTTGGTGTGAACGGCGAGCGCAATTTCCTCCAGCTCTCGAGCAGGCCAGACAGATTGAAGCACGACGACCTCGAGGCCATGGATTGGAGGGGAACCGATTTCAATTTCATCATATCCGATTCTGGGCTCTGATGGTTCGGATCCATTTCTCCGGAACTTCACTCATGGTATCGAAGGCTGGCGGCCGCGTGAGGTTCTTGCGAGAGGAAAAATCTCATAATCGTCGGAATCACGATTCTTTTCAAACGGAATCATAAGCCTCTTCGCCAGAATCTCGATCCTATATATTTGGTGAGTTATATATATATATATATATATATTGATTTTAATAAATTTACAATTTAGTCGAAATAATTGGGGTTGATGGTTTAGGGTCTTTCTGGGTTAGAGTTTTTTGTTAATACTTCTAAAATTTCTTCTTTCATTTCATTAGACGTCTCAAAAAGAGGCATGTTGTAACGTCCGCTCTTCTATTGTTAAATATTCTCATATTTTGAAATACGAGTCATGTTTTTCTCAAAATAACTTATTAAAATCCAGATTTATTTGTCAAAACGACGTAGATAATATTATTTATACATGTCAAAAGAGTGTCAAAACAATGCGGATAATATCATTTGTACATGTCAAAAGGATCCAGAAACAAAAGCAGTTTGCACATTTTTTTTTTTACATATTTTAAAAATTCTCAAAATAAACCCAAACTACAATTAGAAATTCTAAACATCCACACACACTCCTCTCCCCTCTCGCGAAACTTCCTCTGCAAATTCGCCGTCAACTACTCTCTTCCGATTAGCAGCCGCCGCCTTCCTCCACAGGCATCGAGCTCCACCGGCAGTTGCTGGGCCCTATTTGTTCAGGTTCTCGCCCCTTTTCTTCTGCTCCACCGCTCGATCTTCATGGAATCAGTTCTTGTCCGCTGCAGCTGGGTCTCATCCTTCCGGCGTCGGTTCATCGATTCCGGCTGGGGGCAGCTCTGTAGAGTGGTGGTGGAACCGTTGTGCGGTTCCAGGGGCGGGACACGGCTTCATAGCCCGGCGATTTGTTTGCTGGGCGACCGAGGCGGTGAAGGTACTCCCGGTTGTCCCTCTTCCTTTTCGATTTCAGGATCGATTGGGGTTGTTTTGTCACTGCTTCCGCCAGTGAGGCTGGTCGAGGTGTTGCTGCGGTAGGGTGATGGCTGTTGGGTAGCTACTAGGAGAATTAGGGTCTGGGGCTGGGGTCGTGGCATTCTTTTGCCCGTTTGTGCATTTGGTGTTGTGGCCGTGGTACGGGTCAGCCTGCTGCAGTTCCGGGGTAGGGGTATCGTCTCCGTTAGGCACCCGAGTGGTTTAGGTAGTTTCGGGGTTGATACTTCTAGCTACGGGATCCGTGGTTGACTTGCTTCCGCTGGTTTGGTTCGGTGTTAATGCTTCGGAAGGGCTATTTAAATTTGTGTTATGTTGTTTTGTTTTGTTTTGTTGATAGATTTGTGATTTTGTGTGTGATTGTGTGTTAGTGTTGTTTTGTTGTGTTTGGGTCTGGGAGCCTGAGTGTCAACTTATTCTCCTGTTGGGAGCAGACACTCGGGTATTACCCTGTTGGGGTCCCTTTAGTTTTTTCTTGTTCTCGTGTGTTAGTGTTTGTGTTAGTGTTGTTTGTGTTGCTTGTATTACCCCTTTGGGGTCGGCTTTAGGCGGTCATTGACTGTATTGACTGTCCTCCCACTCTATTCAGCTGTTGGCTGGTTCAATTCAGCTGGTAGCTGTGTTTTTGTAAGTTTGTGTTATTTATATATAAAATCTCTATCGTTTCGGAAAAAAAAAAAAAAAAAAAAACCCAAACTACAAAAAGGACGGAAGCTCTTTGCCAGCCCAACAGATCGTCATCCATGTACACGTCCTCATAACTTTCTGGATCCAACAGCACGGTCAAGTCTTAACACTGATCATCATATATTGACATGCTCATCTATAATGCATAAACTACATGAGCTAGAGCTCAATAAGTAAAAGTCATGCATATCAAGAAATAACATCAACTGATATGCATTATAACATGAAATGCAAATGCTCGTAACTAAATTTATGATTTATAATTTTATTCTTGAAAGCTTTCTTTCTTGGGCCCTTGACCTAACTACTGTGCACCGGAAACAGCTCAATATAACATCAATAATCATAACATTCCAGCCCAAATCGTCTCACATGCCCGAAGCGATGTCTCACGTGGCTCTGGAATGGCTCAGCCCGATCCGTCTCACACACCCGAAGCAATGTCTCACGGGGCACTGAGCAATACATAATAATAAGTCACGCCCGAACCGTCTCACATGCCTGAAGCAATGTCTCATGTGGCTCGTGACCTCAGTGCACTAGCAGTGGCCAATTAATAAAATACTCTTTTCTTTTCTTATTATGTTGTGCATGCAAGATATTCTATCTGGTTATGACATATGCATGCACATACTCATGAAATATATGTTATGCCCAATAACAAGGGGAAATATCACATATTCATTAACAATATAAATACACATTAACATTAACTTCATATACAAATATCAATTAGCATCATAAATATAACATTAATTTCACATACAAATATCAATTAGTAACATAAATACACATTAACATTAATTTCACATATAATTACTATTCACATAGTCACAAAATCGAGTATATAAATACTCAATTTATGAATTGTAGTTGAAAATGAATTTTTACTTACCTGGTTCCTTCGTGAAATGCAAGTCCTAGTTAAACTTGTTCAATCGACTCGATCTTAGAGACAGAACTCGAAAAATCCCTATTATTTCTTCTTATTAATATTTACGTACCTTATTATCTGCAACTCCAAACTCTTTTTATAGACTAGGTAAGGCGGTGCCATCGCCTTATGTATGTACAGAAAAATTTAGATATAATATATCTATAAATATATATTATTATTTGCCAAAGGTGCATCTTATAAGCATTTTAGCCTGATAAGTTTGACCAACTTATTTGGTAGAGTAGAAACTTGATACAATTGGTCCTTTTCATCACAATTCATGTACTAGCAATATGCATTATGTATTAACATTTAACTTTACAATACATTTACATCCAGATGCATTAATTGAACTACTATTTGATCTCAACCCATTAAGCATTATTAATATATCTAACCAATTTTGTATAATATATTATTAAATAATTAGAAATATATTATTTATTGATTCAGTTTAATGTAATAAACATCTTTTATATATACATATATATATATATATATATATATCTACACGTGAAGTATATGTATTAAAGTGGCTAATTCATAAATATATATAATTGCTAAGGCAATATAACCAATAAAATTGACTTGGTTTATATATAAGTGGCTAATCATAAATATATATAATTGCTAAGGCAATATAACCAATAAAATTGACTTGGTTTATGTATATATATATATACCACACGTGTTTAGCAATGTTATAATAAATTCAAACATTAGTTAATTTAATTCAAACATTAGTTAATTTAATGAAAGCTTCTAAATAGTATGTATATTTCTAAGACTACTGAATAGAACATGAAATGAATTAAGTTATTTACCAAAAATAGTGTAAGGCTTGGGTATCATACCTGTGCACTCTGTGTTTGGGTGGTTTGGATATTATGCCTGTGTTTGAATAGAAAAATTGAGGGTTTTGACGTTTTGGTTCGTTGAACGAGTTTTGGAGCATTTATCGACCTTGCTGAAGTATTTTGATGCTTAAAACCTGTTCGGCTGCAGAGCTTTGAAGGATTGAGTGACGCGGCTCAATTGCATTTTATCTAATGGTTTAATGAGTTAAGGACTACTGTTTATTATTCGTCTGATGTTGATAATGAAGTTTCGGTTTGATTTTTAGGTTCCTTTTAGAGGATCGGAGATTAGATTATTAATGAAGAAAATAAAGGGAAAGGATGGACTGTGAGTGTTCCGACGAGGCCAGACTTTGGTCGGGCATAAATCTGAATCAAATATTGGATTTTTTAATACGGCACACATATTTTTTTTATATGCTATTTATTTATTTTGAATTACTTCTATTTGTGTATGATATGATAATTCATTTTTTTTTTTTTCTGTGGGTTTTAATTAGCAGGTTTTCGTTGGACAAAAAAGGGAATTGTTAAAGTTGAAGAAACTTGCAATAGTTCTCAGAAAAGAAGGAAAATGTGTGACCTTGACTTTGTTTTCTCCTTACAGGTAATTTCCTTATAATTTTAAAATCCCAATATTTTGTTTGGTTTGATATTTTGATGTTCACATTTTCTAATATTTTGTTTTTTATTTTCAGATTTGTGTGATGTCTTGTTATTGATATGGGTTGTTGGATCTGGACATGGTGTTTTTGTATTGTGTTCGGACGTGTTTTTCTATTCTTTGGTTGTTTATGGCTTGCTGCTGATTAATGTAGCTCTTTTGTGTATAAGTTCATGTTTTTATATTATTTTATGCTGAAATTAGATGGGATGTGAGGTGAAAATTCAATCATTCTAAAGATTTTCTCAAGATTTGTGGGGATCTTTATGATTAAGAGGTGAAGGTGTGGATATACCGATTTACTCATTAGTTGTTGGTTATATTAATTTATGATTTATGACCCTCTTATTGTAAGGTCGTAAATTTGAGTTCTATTACCGTTCGATTGAGTTTCAAAATAATTGATTTATCCAACTATCCAAGTTGATTGTAAACTTAACAATGTAACAAATAGGAAGGTCGTAAATTTGAGTTCTACCACCATTCGATTGAGTTTCAAAATTATTGATATATCCAAGTTCAATATAAACTTAAGCACCTGAGAATATATAACAATGTATTTGTTACGGGTCTTTGCGGGTCGACCATTTGTTTAAGTTTAGTTTATGAAATAATTTATGTCCACATTGTTGGGCAGCAGCCATCCTCATTTGACAACAACACACAATTGAAGAAAAATGAAGCAGCCTCCCAAATTGGACAACGGAGCATTCACAAACAAAGCCACCAATGTTGGAAAATGGCAACATGCCTTCTTTGAAAATTGATGTATCTTGCTTCTATAAATAGAAGGCAAATGAAGGCATCAAACACCACAACGAAAAAAAAATACAACACACCAAGAGAGAAGAAAAAAGGAGAGAAAAAGGGTGTGAGCAAGAAAGCAAGAATTTAGCTTTTGTGTGTATTTGAGTTGTGAGTTGTGAGTGAGTTTGAAAGTGTTTTGTAAACACGAGTGTAATTTTTCTTCCTAATAAAATATCTGCAGTAGTCTGGAGACGTAGGCATTATTGGCCGAACTCCGTTATCAAATTGGTGTGTCCAATTTTTATTTTTTATTTCACTTTTATAGATTTGACTTCATGGAAAATGCAGCGTATTTTTCCCAACAACTGGTATCAGAGCCAGATTGTTAATTCTGTAATTTTTTGTGTGGGTTACTATTATGTGAATAGTGAAAAACGGAAATAGTGTCAAATTTTGTCGGCGCTACAAATTTATTTACCGACATGTTTTGAAACACGGTCGTTCACAAAAATTATCAGAAACGATCCGGCAGTGAAGCCAGATCAGAGACGAAGTGATGGCTGCAGATGAAGAAAAAATTAAAATTGAAAAGTTCGATGGTGCGGACTTTGGCTTTTGGAAGATGCAGATCGAGGATTATCTGTACCAAAAGAATATGTATCAACGCCCCTACGGGTTAGGTTTCAAACCCACCAAGAAGGACAAACGCTCACAGGAAAGAAGCTAGAGAACATGAAGGAGAAAGAATGGAGTCTCCTTGACAGACAAGCCCTTGGAGCCATTCGGCTGATGTTATCCCCTAATATTGCTTTTAACATTGCAAAAGAAAAGACGACAGCAGGCCTCATGAAGACTCTTTCAAACATGTACGAGAAGCCATCAGCCTCAAATAAAGTTCATTTGATGAGGCGATTGTTCAACCTTCGGATGACCGAAGGGGCTTCGGTGGCACATCATCTCAATGAGCTCAACACCGTTACAACCCAGTTGAGTTCAGTTGAGATCGAGTTCGATGATGAAGTACGGGTTTTAATACTTTTGTCTTCCCTACCAGAAAGTTGGAATGCTACGGTCACGACTGTGAGTAGCTCATCGGGAAGCAATAAGTTGAGATTTGATGATGTCCAAAATATGGTTCTCAGTGAAGAGATCCGGCGGAGAGAGTCGGGTGAACCATCAACCTCTTCTATATTGCATACAGAATCAAGAGGAAGAAGTTCAACCAAAGAGAGCAGACACAACAAATCAGAAGGAAGAAGATCTAAGTCCAGAAATCATCGTAGTTCCCAAACCTCGAAGTCGATCGAGTGCTGGAATTATGGGAAGACCGGGCACTACATAAACCAGTGCAAGAGTGCACCGAAGAATCAGGAGATCAAGAAGAGGAAAATGTTGCCTCATCCTCAGGAGGAGATATGCTGGTATGTTCTTTGGAGAACAGAGAAGACTCTTGGGTGTTAGACTCTGGAGCATCCTTTCATGCTACCTCACAGAAGGAACTACTCGAAAATTATGTTCCTGGTAACCTTGGTAAAGTTTACCTTGGTAATGAGCAATCATGTGATATTGTAGGCAAAGGTGCAATAAAAATCAAGCTGAGCGGGTCTGTATGGGAATTGAAAAATGTTAGACATATTCCCGAACTGACGAAGAATTTAATCTCAGTGGGCCAGCTAGCCAGTGAAGGCTACACGACAATCTTCCATGGTGATGTTGGAAGATTTCAAAGGGTGCGATGACAAATGCTCGAGGCAAAAAGAGTGGTACTCTTTACAAGACAACATGAGCATGTCATCTGATTGCAGTTGCAGCAAATGAAAATCCCAATCTATGGAACCAAAGACTTGGGCATATGAGTGAAGAAGGGATGAAGATCATTCACTCAAAAGGAAAATTATCAGGCCTCCAGTCAATAGAAATTGACATGTGTGAAGGTTGTATATTTGGAAAGCCGAAGAGACTCAGCTTTCAGACAAGTAAAAGAACTTCAAAGAAGGAGAAGCTTGAGCTCATCCACTCTGATGTCTGGGGTCCAACGACTGTCCCATCCGTTGGTAGGAAGCAATACTTCGTGACTTTTATCGATGATCACTCAAGAAAAGTATGAGTTTACTTTCTGAAACACAAGTCGGAAGTATTTGAAGCTTTCAAGAAGCTTCAGATCCGACAATGGTGGTGAATACGTAACCACCAGATTTAAGAAGTTTTGCTATGAGCACGAGATCAGAATGGAGAGAACCGTGCCTGGTACGCCTCAACACAATGGTGTGGCTGAGCGTATGAATCGAACGTTGACTGAAAGAGCCAGAAGCTTGCGTGTGCAGTCAGGCCTACCAAAGCAGTTCTGGGCAGAAGCAGTCAACACGGCAACTTACTTGATCAACCGAAGTCCATCGGTACCATTGGATCACAAGTTACCAGAAGAGGTATGGAGCGGAAAAGAAGTAAAACTCTCACATCTTAGAGTTTTCGGGTGTGTAGCATATGTGCACATCAGTGATCAAGGTAGAAACAAACTTGATCCAAAATCAAAGAAATGTACTTTTCTTGGTTATGGTGAAGATGCGTTTGGCTACCGCATATGGGATGATGAAAACAAAAAGATGATCCGCAGCAGAGATGTCATCTTTAATGAAAAAGTGATGTACAAGGACCGGCATAATACAGGTGCCAGCAACTCAGAAACGAGTGGGCCAGTTTATGCAGATGTGGAAGATATCCCAGACAGTCCTATAATGAGGAGTCCTCAGTCAGAAGAATCAAATGAAGAAAGTGATGTGCAATCAGAACCTCCTACTCCAGCTCCTGTATTGAGAAGGTCCTCTCGGCCCCATGTGCCTAACAGGAGATACATGGACTACATGCTGCTGACTGATGGAGGGGAGCCTGAAAATTACATGGAAGCTTGTCAAACCACAGATGCTAGCAAGTGGGAGCTTGCCATGAAGGACGAGATAAAGTCTTTGATCTCAAATCAGACATGGGAACTAGTCAAGTTACCTATGGGAAAGAAAGCACTTCACAACAAATGGGTGTATCGAGTGAAGGAAGACCATGATGGTTCCAGGAGATACAAAGCCCGGCTGGTTGTCAAAGGATTTCAGCAGAAAGAAAGAATTGACTATACTGAAATCTTTGCTCCAGTTGTAAAGCTCAATACTATCAGGACTGTGTTAAGTATTGTAGCTAGTGAAGAGCTCTATCTTGAGCAATTAGACGTGAAGACTGCATATCTTTACGGAGACCTAAATGAGGAGATCTATATGCACCAGCCTGAAGGTTTTTCAGAAGGAAAGAAGGATATGGTGTGCAAATTGAAGAAGAGCTTGTACGGCCTGAAACAAGCTCCAAAACAGTGGTATAAGAAGTTTGATAGCTTCATGCACAAGGAAGGTTTCCAGAAGTACAATGCTGATCACTGTTGTTTCTTCAAGAAGTATGAGTCCAACTATATCATCTTGCTACTTTATGTTGATGACATGTTAGTAGCAGGATCAAATATGAAAGACATCAGAAAATTAAAGATGCAGTTGTCAAAAGAATTTGACATGAAACTGATCCACCCCCACCACTCTTTGAAGTTGGCTTGGACTGAGCATCTGTTCTCCAGGCTATTTCCACGTTTTCTGAGCTCTACTGCAAGTGAAGAAAAATGTGCTCCATCCCAACAAGCCCTGCATCTTACATCAATTTGGATTCCCTTTTTTTTTTTTTTTTTTTTTTTTTTTTTTTT
>BKCP01009403.1:1274899-1325740 GCA_008636005.1 Striga asiatica | reverse complement strand
ATTTATACTGTTTGCTATTTGACGAAAAAATTGATTTAGAGAAATGGAAACTGCTCACATGCTTTTGTTGATCTTGTCTGCGAACTGCATGTATATGATAGTATCAACAGATGCAGACCACCAGAACCAAGATCCAAATAACACATGCAATATAACTAGTAACAATTATCTCATTCCACAAAAGATAGACAACAAGTCCTAAAGAAAATGCAAGACAATTCCATCTACATATGACAAAATCCATGAACTGAAAAATTAACACAATGCACAAGCCACTGAAAACATCATCACTTTTCAAACTCAACAGAGACAGTAAGCAAAAGAAGAAACCAAATTGATACAAAGAACCAACAAAAACCCACAAATATCAATAACAAAAGACCTCACTCCAAAACTCCCCATCACTCATTTAGCACTTATTAACACCATCTTTGCAATCTTTCGTCAAGTCATAAAACGTCTCCACCTTCTTCTTCGCCCTGTACAGAACCTCCGTGTCCACAGCCACCCTCATGTACCCATCAAACTCCACAGGCTGCCCCCCATTCAACAACCTCGTCTCGTTATACCACTCGCTCGTGTTCCCCCACAAATACCTGTAATCGTCGAGCAAGTGAACCTTGTAGTGCGACCTCAACTTATCAAAGTAGTTGTAAAATGGCTCGTTAGTAGCCACATACAAATTCCTCCAAGGCGCGATTTCACCCTGAAGTTTCGCAACTATGGCATCGGGTGAAGTGTCCCTGTCCAAATTGGGCCACATCTTCTTATCAAGGGCTTTCTCTCCACGCACGACATGAACCGCATCAAAATCCCAATCCATGCTCCCACTAATGGCAGACACAATATTCATCAACCTCTTAGATTTCCAAAGGGCCTGCCATGGCCGCTCAATGTACTTAGCCGCGGGCCCTTCACACACCCTGAACCAATAATTTTCGGGCTCGGGCCCCTGAAACTGCCTCCACAGGATCGTGCTCTTTTCTTTCTTCAGCTGCATTGGCGTGACCTTATAGCTCCCCACCTTCTTAACCGGTATTTTCGTTTTGTGATTCTTGTCCCACTTCTTCCAATCCCTCATGAACTCGCCTTCCTCGACTATCGAGGCCGTTTCTTTCAGGTGCTCGAAATCGAAATAGAATCGGAAATCCTTCCCTTCCTCGTCCTTTCTGCTGCTCGTGTAGGCCGAGGCCAGGCACAAGCTCAGATCCATCACGAGCGTTCGATTCAGATAACGGGCCTCTCCCAGAGCACACAGAAAGCTCCAGATATATTGGTTCATGTTCTTGCAGTAGTCTCCGCCCCTCGAGTAGTACAAATACTTGCCATTTCTGAAAAGAGGGCCTAGGATTGGGATAGTGTCGTTGATCTCGTTGTCCTTTACAGCCAGAGGAGGGGCAGAGGCAGATCTGGCCCGCTGCCTGCGGGCGTTCAGGCCCGAGTGCCAGCGGCCTGGGCGGACTACCTTATACTGGCACTCATCTGTGAACCCTATCTTAAACCTCCGGAAATCCCTGTACCTTCTCCAGGACTTCTCCTTCTTGTTCCGGAACCTCCAGGCTACGTCGCACTCGTCGGGCCTCGACCCGTTCACGGGAAGCCCGTAATCGAGGAATGTGATGGCCCGGAAGGCCCGAAGGTTGAACCGCTTGATTGCGAGCAGGACAGCTGGGTCCAAGCAGTTGACGGCGGACACGTCCTCGCAGCTTAACTTCTGGATGGTTGCGTTGTTATTCGGGGTTTCGTCTTCGGATTTCTGGATCGTGGGCTCGGGAACCGGCAGCAGTGGCGGCGGCGCGGGGGAGGAGGCGATGTCCTCGCCGGTTTTGAGGACAGATGTGTCGGTCTGGAAAGTGGCGTTCTCGACTTGGGTGAAGGCCTTAGTGAGGGCACGGGCGGACTCCCACGGGTCAGGGGGCTGGTAGGTGATGGCGATCACGGTGAAGATGAGGACGGAGAAGACGAAAAGTGAGAAACAGACATTGCTTATCAGCTTTATCGCGTTTTGGCCGATGGGATCCGTCGGATCGAGCTCTTTCATTTGATCGGACGAATCAGGTCCTCAACGAGATTAACTCGGAGATGTGCCCTAGAATTGTCGAATCGAATCAGATTTGGGATGATGAAATTGAATCTGAAATTAAGCTCTCAACAAGTGATCTGAAAAGTGTGATTCTTTAATCACTCAGAGTGAGCTAACAGGAAATCAAGCAAGTGATATGTTAAATGTAGCGGAGTTGCAGATGCGGAGAGAGAGAGAGTTGCAGAAATGTTGGTGAAGATATCTTCAAGGTGAATTTTTGGTCACTTGATTACTTTGAAGGAACGGAAATAAAAAGGATTTAAGATGTATTCATTTTATTTGGTTTTGCTGCAAAAGCATGAACCATGGCATTCATCCATAATTATTCATAAATGATATATTAACACGTGTCCTACAATAAATACATATTTAATGTATATTAAGTTATTAAGTTATGTATGACTCTTTAAAGGAGCCATCCAATAGCTCCATAAAATTTCTGTCATTTTATATTTCGATTCACATGTAAATCTGTGGCTTTCAAGATTTTGTCATTTAAGTTAAACTACATAAATAAAGTGTTAAGTAATATATATGTATATAATATAAAAAAAATTATAAAGTAAATAATGATCACATTTTAAAATTTGATTATTAGTAAAAATAAATATTTTAAAACTAATAAACTATATATTTTAGTATATCGATTGGATAAATGTAATGGATAATAAAAAAAAAATTGCAACATAATTTTCTATATTTATGTAATGTTAATATATAATTTATGAGTGTGAATTATATTTAATTAGTTTCGGTATTTACTATTATATAATAAAATAGTTATAGAATATAATTATATTTTAGTTAATGTAAACTAGTACGTGTCCCGTACGATGAATAGTGAAATGATATTACGATTGTATTTAAATTAAATATATACATAACATGAATCATGATTTACTCATTTTTTTCAATATCGGATCGAACAAGTCATTCGGTGTGATGGACTGAGAATCTTTTAATTGATCGGTCTAGTTCCCTGGGCTAAACGTTTGATAGCGAACTGGTCAACACCAGATTGGTCGGAAAGGTAGGATCAGTACGATTTCTTAATAATTGATCTTACATTTAAAATTATTTAAGTATAAATAAAAATAATTGTTTAAATAAAATAGCGATTTACAAATTATTTATCAATTAGGTTAAACAATTAAAAACTTTAAATTGTTTAGATCAAATTAATATTTTTTCTATAAATTAAATATAAAAAATACTATATATATATTTAAATATTAATAAATTAAATTTTTGTTCAACCAATAATTCACTTGAATAAATAACTTGAGATGTTCGATGATTCTCAGAATCTTTGATTTACTAAACAATAATAAAAGTTCTAATATAATGATATATAAATATCCATAAATCATTGGACATGTTGTTATAAAAGTATTCTTAAATGATTATTTGGAGTTTGGACTACATTACATTTATCGTAATAAATTTTTCTTAATAATAAATTTATATATAATTTCAATAATTGATTTTGTCTGGCCAAATTTTTATAATAATAACTTGGTTATGCGGGATCAACCCGAGTTGTGTATGCTTTTTGACTATTTGAACATGACCTAAATTAATTCAATCAACGTGGTAAGTAATCTAACTTTATCACATGATTGATTCAAATAATTTTTCTTAAATATATTTAATTTTATGAAATAAAAAATATTTTATTACTCATGTGGTAAATGTTTATAACAAATGACAATATATTAAGATGAATAATTATATATCTAAAGATAAATTAATTATATCAAACTTTATGCATATTCATAAAACAATTAACATAACAAATTTAGAAAATTTAAAATTAATTGATTGATTATGCAATTGACACGATGACGTGATACCATCTATATATTATTTTATATATTGTTAAATAATTATTTATAATTAATTTGAATAATCTTACAATACTATCTATATCTATATCTATATATATAAAGACCCAACCTAGTTACCAAAAATAGTAACAAGAAAAGTCAACCAANCAATATTTATAACATCTCAATATTTATTTTATATATTCGATATAATATTTATTTTATATATTTGATATAAATCTTGTCATCTTTTATAGATTTTTCATCTTCTCTCAACAAATTTAGCGTGAGATAGATAATATTTTATATAGTTTTATACATATTGTTTAGAATTTTTTTTTTTTTACACATTCTATCTATATTACATTTACATATACAACATACATATATATATATGTCAAATTTAAATTATTTAGATATTTTTTTCTAAAAATAATTTAGAAAATTTTAGGTGACTTCACATCTTTTTAAATAGTTTTAGACATGTCTTCTTTACAAAATAATTTAATAAATTTTTAGACGACTTCACATATTTCAACAATGATATATCAAATTTTAGGTACTTTTAATATTTTAAATATACATTTTTTATTTTTTTATATAAGATAATTTTGTATTGTTTACAGCTGATATACGACAAATTATATCATATATTAACTCCACATCTTTAATTTATAATTATTGTTAATATTGTGTACCATCATCTTTAGTTTATAACGTTGTGTACCATCATCTTTAATTTATAATTATTAACTAATATTTTTTATCATCATTTTTAATTTATAATTATTATTTAATATAGCTTACCCGTGCATCGTACGTGCTACACACTAGTATACATAAAATGATATTCGTATTTAACATAAATACTATAGGAAAAACTTGAAAAGCATTAATTATTAACTTAATGTAGTATTTATGTTAAATACTAAAAAATGATATTCATATTTATATATATATATATAATGATATATATATATAATGATATTCGTATTTATATATATATATAATGATATTCGTATTTAACATAAACACTAGTATACATAAAATGATATTCGTATATATATATATATATATATATGTGTATATATATATATATATATATATATATATATATAGAGAGAGAGAGAGAGAGAGAGAGAGAGTAGATAGTGAAAGAAATAAGAATGGTTATAGACCATTGGATCCATCAAGTTAATGGTCATGATCAAGTCAAACTTCAATAAGTAATGGTCAATCATTAATGGCATTCTGGTAATTATTAGAATTATTGTGGTCAAATATGTGCATTTGACCAATAATTAAGGGTATATTAGTCATTACCCTATTTTCCATCTCAACTAGTGGGACCCACCCCAATACCATCCGAATTATTTATTTATTTAAAAATAAAAAAAATCAGTGGACAAAAATGAAAAAAGAAAAAAAGGAGTGGAAAAAAATCAAAAGGCCGTATTCAAAGAATACGTTTTTTCTTAAAAAACGAATTCGAGGAATACGTTTTTCATTGTAGAACGTATTTCACGAATACGGTTTCTTAAATATTTATTAATTAACATAATTAATATAATTAAGTTAATTAAATTAAGTAAAAACGTATAGCCGGAATACGTTTCAAGTCAAGAAAACAAAAAACGTATTATTGCAATACGTTTTATAATTAAAATTAATTTCACGAGTTTTTTTTTTAATTATAAAACGTATTCTTGAAATACGTTTTTTTAAATAAAATTAATTTTAAAATTATTAAAAAAAAAAATTCTGGAGAAAATAATTTTGAAAATATAAAACGTATTTTGCAAATACGTTTTTCCAAATATAAAACGTATTATGCAAATACTTTTTTTTTGTAAAATCAATTTTCCCCCAAAAAATAATTTTTCCCTAATTTTTCCCTAATTCTACATAAAACGTATTCCTAGAATACGTTTTTCTCTGCAGAAAAATGCAAAAAAAATTTTTGGATTCATTTCACAACCTGTTCAACAAATCACAACCTGTTCAACCAACTAATATGAATCAACTCTCCCAAAATAATCCAACATACACTATATACAAAAAGTCAACCACAATAATTTACTCTAAACACAAATATCAGTATACAGAATGAAAAAAAAAATATGTTCACAAAATTCCCTGAATACAACACAAACTAATTAGGAGTGTATCGATTCGTAGGATTGCGCTGTCGGTGGCTGATCTGACGTTGTGGTCGTCGTGAAGAAGGCGATGCTGTGGGCGTGACAGGTTCTTCATCTTCTTGTTCTTCTTCACCTGAGTAAATCATTTTTCTAAATATCACAATAAATAAATAAATAAAATAAATAAAATCATTTTTGTGTTAAGTTTAAAATTTTCACCTTCTTCTTCTTCCTGAGGCCCGGTGTCGGCAGCGGGTAGGCGGTATCGTCATCTTCTACCTCCACCAACGTTGGCAGCAGGTTGATGCCTCGCCCGGTGTGACTGCGTTCTCTGGGATCGGATGTAGCTCTCCTGCGATAAAACTTGGCTCGACGACGTCCCTTGTGCGACCTCTCCGCCTCCGACAGTCAGAGAACTGTATAGAAGGCTCTTGGCCTGTTGGAATGCCGTCAACATATCTGGATGGAGTGTATGATATAGGTGCTCCACGTTAGATAACGTGTGATAAGCTCCCTCCATGGCGGTAGACTGAAAATTAAATTCAAAGTCAATTAGAGCATCTCTAATGCATTCTTTTGAAAGGGTAAAAAGTTATCCACCTAATCTAGATAGAAAGTGTGTGAATAATATATCCTCCAATGCATTAGATTATGGGTCCGTTCATGCTTATGTGTAAAAAATTAATGTTAACATTGTCAAGCTCACTTTCTAATTTCTCACATTCTTTCTAACATGATGACTCATCATTTTGATAATTATTTGACACAAATTTTGAGCTTTTCATAAACTTGGAAAAATCCCACCCTTACATTTATCCAATAAAACATTTGAGAATTTATTTGAATACAGTATAATTATTTGATGAGTTACAACTAAAATTTAAAAAATTTATCAATAATAATGTCCTTAAAAGTAAAATATTATGTTCATGATATTTGTTTGTTGAGTTATTGCAATTTTAATATTTTGTTGTTTTATTTTGAACCAATTAAAAAAATATTTATTGTGTGGTTATACATATTGTAACTGAGAAATTATTGAATAAATAATAATTTTATAAATTTGATGATATAAATAAAAATTAACTGAATCAACAAAAAATAACATCATGCATATAATTATTAGAATTTGTGGTTTTTTTCTAATATACTCTTTGATTTTATTAATAATTGAATAAATCCACATATACAAATTGTATGGTTGTTGAATGGATGCATTGGAGGCAACAATTCAAATGAAAGTCCTATTCTTTTAACATTCAGTTCATGTAGATTAAACATTAATCTATTGATTGACGTGTGTTCAAATTTAATTAATGTTGAAAGTTGAACATTGGAGATGCTCTTAGAATGAAACACAAACTAAAAAAAATAAATAATAAATAATAATAATAATAATAATAATAATAATAATAATAATAATAATAAACACAAATATATATTACTTACACCGCACTTCCCCTGCTCGGCAAGTGGGTGAAAGCCTCTGTCCGGTTGGGCCACCGCGTACTTGGCAGGGTCACCGAGTAGTCTCACAGTGATACTGTGAAACCAATCAAGGTAACCCGCCTCAGGCTCAATGAATGGCTCCACTGCGAGGGCTGGGACAACATTTTCGTCTCTATGTTCGACCCAAGCATTCCTAAACTCTCTGTGAAAGGCGACCCAATTGAAAACTGGCCTCCCAGTCATCCCCTGGCCTCGATGGTGTAACTGATATTCGGTCTCAGTCGTAATGATAGGAGGTTCGGGGGTGGACTGCCGGCACCCGAACTGACGGAGGACCCTATCAGACAGGTAGAGTTCACGGACGTTCCAGTTGAAGAACCACCCCCTATACATCCAGAGGTGTGAACCTTCTGTACACTGGGCCGGGAGAGCATTCGCTTGCAGGTGCCACTGATAGGGTAGCTAATCGAATTGAAAAAAAAAATATATATAAAAAAATAATTAGGAATTAAGTTATAAAAAAATTAAAACAAACAACAAATAAAAATAATAATAATAATCTTACATCCGTCTCTGTGAGCCCTGTTAATTGATCCCGGGTGGTGGCTGTTCCCTTGCCCAGGTGTGTCGTGCTCCTCTTTCCCACCCACCTTAAAAATCACAGTAAAAAAAAACAATTTGTAATCACAAAATTTGATAGTGGAAATAATGTAAGTATTAAATATAAATAAATTTTATTACCTTCCACCTAAGGGACAACCAGTGACTCTATCAAAGTTTGTATCCCTCATTCTTAGGCGAATACGAGGGATATGTTCATATGCCCAAACCTACACATATCAACATATTCATTTGTTATTAGATATTAGTATAAATTAGAATAAAAAAATAAAATTTGAAATAACAAGCAAATAAATTTACCTGAATTAATTGGACACAGTTCTTGATCCAGTTTTCCCCGGACTTGGCGCTCGTGCAGAGCGCTCTATACACTTCGGCCAGGACCGTCGAACCCTAGTTGTACGTCTTGATCGTATCGATGTCGTGCAAAAGCTGCAACCAGTACAGGTTCACTCCATTGCCCCTCTGGTCGGGGAAGAAGAAGGCACCGATGCACCAGAGTATAAGGGCCTTCGCCCTCGCCTCGTAGGTGAGGATATGCTCTCCATCGGGTAGCTCTTTGTTGCACTCATCTTCTAACGTATAGATCTTCAAATACTGGCCTATAATGGCCCAAGTCTTGGGGTCTTGAACCGCTTCGTCGGGTTTCTGAGAGTGGTTTATATATATTAAAAATTAATGAATTGAGTAAACATAAATAAAATTAAAAAATAAAAAAACAAAATTGTAAGAAAACATTTACCTGAACATGGGGCTCGAACCCTAGCTCATCATTACAAATTTCTTGCCAGTCTAGGGGTGTGTTATCTTTAGTCTCTCCCCAACAAGGCTCTCTATCGATCGGGAGACCAAAAAGGACTTGTACGTCCTGCAACGTGATGGTGGCCTCCCCGAAGTCAAAGTGGAAGGTATGCGTCTCCGGTCGCCACCTTTCCACCAGACACATGACGAGGCTGTTGTCGGTCATAACTCTGCCCATTCGAAAGACCAGGCCAAAACCCGTCCTGTCGATGGCATCCCAAACTCTGGGATGCTGGTGATCCAACGCCTTCCAGAACTGAGTGTCGAAACAACGGGGTTTAATGACGTCGTCACGACATCCGTCTATATCTTCAAATAGTGCACTCGACCGATGGCAGTACTAAAGATATAGAACGGACGGATCCCTCGGACAGGGATATACATTGTAGCGCTGCGGTTGTGAGGACGACGAAGATGCCATTTTCTGCCAAAAAAAAAAAAAATCATTATATACTACATACTAACAATAATTAATTATATTACAATAATACAATCATATTCACACAAAAAAAATCACAAAAACACAAATAAATGAACTAAACAATAAATCCACAAATTCAAAAATCATATACATAATAAATCGAAAATAATCTCTAATCGACAATTTGACTCCAACAATTCAACTTCCGACAAAATAATCCCTAAACATATTATAAATATTCACAACTAAATTCACTTCATCACAATCATCACAAATCAACAATATGTACAACAATCCCTTTGAGGCATTTTATCGAACACCTTCAAATCATATATTTCCAAACAAACTACAAAACCCTAATCAATTTCCAAATAACCCATCAATTTATCAAACAAAATAATCAAACAATCCATCAACATATCTCAATCACAACACATTATATATATTTCAAACAACATATTCAATTTAAAAAAAACCCTAATTCGAAAATGATTGAAAATTTGAAAAAATCAAAGCCTAATAGAAGAAACGTACCTAATAGACGGGAAGGAGGTCCGGCGGTGATGGTTAGGCGAATGTTCGGCAAAATTTTCCGACCACGAACTTCTTTCTCGCTCTCTCCGCTCTGCTCTCTCGCTCTCGTTCTCTGTGTGTGTGTGTGTATGTTCTGTTCGCGTAAAAGAAGAAGAACCAGGTTTTTTTTTATATATATATTTTACCTAAAACGTATTCGCCGAATACGTTTTACATATTAAACATAAATGGTTGAAGGTTCGCACTTGAGGGGAATTGAACCCGGGTGTGGGCGTTTCTAACCCTCAAGGCTGACTTCAATATCATCTTGCCACTAGGCGATCGCGTTAACTTTTACGCAAATTATATTCTTATCCTTGAATATCGATATTTATAGTATATAGTTTATAGTATATAGTATATAACATATAGTATATAGTATATAATATATCATATAGTATATAACATATAGTAAATAGTATATAATATAGTATATAGTATAATCTATAAACTATAAACTATAAACATATAAACTATAAACTATAAACTATATATTATATAGTATATAGTATATACTATATACTACATACTATATGTTATATGTTATATAGTATATACTATATACTACATATTATTCTTATCCTTCAATATCAAGATTTTTTATAGTATATAGCATATATTATGTAACATATAGTATATAACATAGTATATAACATATAGACTATAAAGTATAACATATAAACTATAAACTATAACATATAAACTATAAACCATAAAATATAACATATAAACTATATGTTATATGTTATATACTATATACTATATGTTATATGTTATATACTATATACTATATACTATATACTATATACTACATATATTATTCTCATCCTTCAAATACGTTTTATATTCATTTATTTATAAAACGGATTTTGGTAATACGTTTTACAGTTAAATATTTGTAAAACGTATTGTTGATGTCGAAAATCGGACGATCAACTGTTAAATATAAACCGAATTGTTTGTATATAAAATGAAGAACAAAATCGATAAAAATGGGTGTTCATTATATTTTTATTTTGGAGAAAATCCCCTTCTTCTTGTTGTTAGGAGGAAGGAGATGAATAGTGAAGGGAAAGACCAAAAGTCTCTTTCTCTCTCCTCCTCATCTCATATATATACTTCTCATTTTTTACAAGTGGGTGATTAAATAAATAAGAGATAATACATCATTAGTCAATGTGAGATAATTATCGTGGGGGCCGCTGATAACTCTTGCCGGTTCCGACTGTCGTCTGTCTCCTCGGCAATTATAGTATCTACTGGACGCGGCTTGGAATCCTACTCGGCTCGGTAGCTGGTGGACTCGACATCTGGAAATCCGGTCGGTATTTAGGCGATCGTTCTTGAGGACCTGTTTGTATATTATTTATTACATATTTTGGCCCCTTGGTTGTCACCCGTATTATTTTATTTATCATTTAATTAATCAGAGCCAAATTGGGTATCAACAGGAGGCCCCCGAGTTTAGGACATGTTATGGATTGAACTGTTCTAAAGTCGCATTTATTCTTTACAATTTGGCAATGTTTTCACCTCATGATATTTTGAGCTCAGGGCTCTTTATCGTGTTGGCTTTTACTTTTATGCGTCTCGAAGACTCACTAAATCTTTATCGAGAAATTTTGGTTACTCGGATCATTGTTTTGTTGTTTTCGGGCACTTTGGGACCATTGCGCGTTTTGTTGGTCATTTTAGGCTTTAGCCTAACGTATTTACGATAATCATGCTCTAATCTTTGACTAGTTGAGTCAGTTTGAGAGAATGTGTAATTTTTCTAAATTGCTATTGGGTGAGGCCTGGACAGCCTGGTCGGGTAATTTGGTACCCGTTTTTATGCATGAATATATTTTGAATTGTCGACATGAGTGAGCTTAGAGCCCTTTGCCTGGGCGAACTTTGAGTCCTTTGTTCGATTGAGCTGTGAGCTCTTTGTTTCTTACGAGATGGTATGCATGATGTGATCGTATGAGAATGCGTGAATGTATTATGAATGTATGTGATGAATGTATGATGAATGTATGTTATGAATGTATGATGTATGAGGGAATCTTGTCGCATGTCTAGTTTGGCCGAACTTCTTTGGGGTTCAGTCTTTAGTTTTTCCGGCATTTCGGCCTAATGGCTCATAGGCCTTTAGTTTTACGGCATTTCGGCCTAATGGCTCATAGGCCTTTAGTTTTACGGCATTTCGACCTAATGGCTCGTACGCCTTTAGTTTTTCGGCATTTCGGCCTAATGGCTCGTAGGCCTGTAGTTTTATGGCATCTCGGCCTAATCGGGCCCTTTTGTCGAGCCCGGTTTATGCAATTTATTGCACTAATGATTACAATGGCACATTACCCATCCGATCCGCTCGCAGGGTCGGGTGGTGGTCTGGCCTGGCCGAGCTTCATGATCGAGCTTGGCACTTATTTATTACCTTTTTTACGTTGGCGACTGTGGCCTGACCAGGCTACGTGACTGAGCCCGGCTTGTGCCGGTCGGGCCATCGTACTGACCCGACCTGCACATAATTACGTGGCAGCTTACCTGACCGGTCTCGCGTTCGGACTCGGTGGTATTATTGGCCTGACCGGGCTTCCTAGTTGAGCCCGGCTAGTGTCGGCCGAGTCATCGTACTGATCCCGACCTGCATGAATTTATTACTCGGCCGAGCCTCGTGATCGGGCTCGGCATTTATTTATTACTTTGGCGCGTTACCTGTCCGACTTGCTCGTTGAATCGGGCGACGGTCTGGCCTTGCTGAGCTTCGCGTTTGAGCTAGTTTATTCATTTCTTACGTTGGCGACTTTGGCCTTACCGGGCTACTTTGCCGAGCCCGGCTCGTGCCGTCCAGGCCATCGTACTGACCCGACCTGCACATAATTACGTGGCAGCTTACCTGACTGGTCTCGCGTTTGGACTCGATGGTATTATTGGCCTGACCGGGCTTCCTAGTTGATCCCGACTAGTGCCGGCTGGGTCATCGTACTGATCCCGACCTGCACTTGGTTTCTTACGTTAATTACGTCGCTTCAACTCGATCTAAGCCTAAGACGACCTAGCCTCTAAAAGCAAAAGGTAAATTACATTATTGACCTTGCTCATCGAATAATCTATACAATAACGTCACTCACTGAGTGAGAATAGCCTAGACCTATTGGTAGGACTTCTTCAGAAACGCCGAGTTTTATGGGTATTGATGGGCGCGTGCCGTCCAGGTGTTCAAGTCGGTAGGCCCCGTGTAGGAGGACGTCGTTGATTTGATATGGGAGTGGTTTGACTTGGGATTTGGCGTATCTCGCGTTTCGTCTGTTACGTGCGGCGTTTATGAGCTCGGCTCATGGTGCTCGTCTGCGAAGTTGAGGCTTGCTCTCAGGGACTCATTGCGCCGGCGAAGTGTCGATAGGCCTGGTGGAGCTAGGGGTTGTCGGCGGGAGAGATAAAGATATTAATTTGGCCGAAGCGAAGGCAAGACGGCAGTGGGAGTAGTAATTACGTTGGCCGGCAGAGCAGGAGCTCGTTGGCGGGCAAGATGTAGGTGCCGACCTGGCCGAAGAGCAGGTTCGGCGGTAGTAAAAGTGGTGACGTTGGCCCGGTAGAGCAGGTGCTCGTCGGTGGGTGAGATATAGGTGCCGACCTGGCGAAGCGTAGGTCTGACAATAGTAGAAATGATAACGTTGGCCCGGTAGAGCAGGGACTTGTCGGCGGGATAAGTGGAGACGTCGACCTTGCACAGCTGGGGCTCGTCGCCGGGATAAGTGGAGAGGTCGACCTGGCAGAGCTGGGGCTCGTCGCCGGGAAAAATGGAGACGTCGACCCGGCAGAGCTAGGGTTTGTCACCGGGAAAAGTAGAGAGGTCGACCCGGCAGAGCTGGGGCTCGTCGGCAGAGCTAGGGCTCGTCGCCGGGATAAGTGGAGACGTCGACCCGGCAGAGCTGGGGCTCGTCGCCAGGATAAGTGGAGAGGTCGACCCGACAGAGCTGGGGCTCGTCGCCAGGATAAGTGGAGACGTCGACCCGGCAGAGCTGGGGCTCGTCGCCGGGATAAGTGGAGATGTCGACCCGGCAGAGCTGGGGCTCGTCGCCGGGATAAGTGGAGAGGTCGACCCGGCAGAGTTGGGGCCCGTCGCCGGGATAAGTAGAGATGTCGACCCGACAGAGCTAAGGCTCGTCGCCGGGATAAGTGAAGTCGTCTACCCGGCAGAGCTGGGGCTCGTCGCCGGGATAAGTGGAGACGTCGACCCGGCAGAGCTAGGGCTCGTCACCGGGAAAAATAGAGACGTCGACCCAGCAGAGCTGGGGCTCGTCGCCGGGATAAGTAGAGATGTCGACCCGGCAGAGCTGGGGCTCGACGCCGGGATAAGTGAAGACGTCGACCCGGCAGAGCTGGGGCTCGTCGCCGGGATAAGTAGAGATGTCGGCGGCGGGCGAAGTAACGATGTCAGCCCGGCAAAGCAGAGGGTCGTCGCCGGACTGGATGGAAACGTCGGCCTAACCGGAGATGAATAGTGAAGGGAAAGACCAAAAGTCTCTTTCTCTCTCCTCCTCATCTCATATATATACCCCTCATTTTTTACAAGTGGGTGATTAAATAAATAAGAGATAATACATCATTAGTCAATGTGAGATAATTATCATGGGGGCCGCTGATAACTCTTGCCGGTTCCGGCTGTCCTCTGTCTCCTCGGCAGTCATAGTATCTACTGGAGGCGGCTTGGAATCCTACTCGGCTCGGTAGCTGGTGGACTCGACATCTTGGAATCCGGTCGATTTTTAGGAGATCGTTCTTAAGGACCTGTTTGTATATTTATTTATTATATATTTTCGGCCCTATTTATTTATTATATATTTTCGGCCCCTTGGTTGTCACCCGTATTATTTTATTTATCATTTAATTAATCGGAGCCAAATTGGGTAACAACACGTATTTTCAAAATACGTTTTCTACTGGGATGTGAAAAAAATACAAGTTTTTTTTATTGTAACACCCCAAAAAACCTGTTTTAATAATCCAAAACAACAAAACAAATCGAAATATACAATCTAAACCAAAATACCATCCAAACAATTCCAAATAAATCATCCAAACAAATTCAAAGAAAATAAACCAGCCAAACAAATTAAAATAAACAATCCAACCAAATCCAAATGAACTCTCCAAACAAATCCGAATAAACACTAACAAATTTAGTTCCCCTACTCATCACGAAGTCTAGACCTATCGGTGCGAGGATGTGAGGACGGACACTCATCCACAACATGATTTGGATCACCGCATCTAATGGACTGTCCTCTATCCCTCCTGCGGCGTGCCCGACGATCCATTTGCATGCGATATCGTCTCGTTTGCACGCGACCGGGTCCAGGCTTCAAGATCATCCTCTCCCAGTGTGGTATCAATTTCCACTCGACCGGCGCCCATGTATCCGGATTACCAATCGGAGCAAAACTCCAATTACGAAATGAGCTACCCAGTTCTCCGTCCAAAAATACTCACTATACAACAGTTTTGGGTCAGTCCCAACTGAACGACAGACGGCTAACGCATGAGAGCATGGTTTCCAATGCATCTGCAACTTCCGACAACTACAACGTTTCCGGTTGTAATCTACCTTATACCTGTAATAGTTCCCTAGTGATTTATATATATACAATATGAAAAAATTGAATGGACAAAAAAAAAAAAAAATATACTTACTTGTTTTGCCCTCTTCCACTAGCCCGTAAACCGGTTTCCACTTCGTACATGGAGTTGTCGGCATCCCTAACTTCCACACTATGAGTGCGGTTGTCTTCTCCAATTGCAAAAAAGCGTTAAAATGCTCCATAGCAATGGGACTCCTGCATCTCGTGGACTTGTTTTGTTCCTGTTGAAACAAATCCAAAGTTTTATGAAATGTGGCGTCTACCAAAGCTCTGCACGGTAGGAACCTAACCCCTTTCAGAACGTTGTTGTAACTCTCTGACATATTCGTTATCAATGTGCCCCATCTGCGTCCTTGATCTTTATACAGGGTCCACTTGTTCAAAGGAATTCGAAAAAGGTAATTGTGTGCTTCGGAACTCAATGCCAACAGTCGTTGTTCTGTCTCTCGAAACTTTCGCTCCGACAACTGCGAACCCAATTCCCAACACCAAGTCCGAATTTTCTTACTCCTGAACTTAGTCACCAAGTTGCTTCGAAGGTGTCGAAGGCAAATCCGGTGATACGCAGCGGGCTCTTGTCAATCTGTTAATGATTCAATGGCACTGAGTAGGCCCGCATCCCTGCCAGAAAGAATGCAGATACGTCTCTGGAAGACTACATATTGCCGCAGATTCCTAAGGAAAAATGACCAACTGTTCGATTGGCAATAACCGCTTATTCGCTGTTTTTGTTATAGCCACAAGCAATTTTCTCTTGTAGGATCCACGCAAATGTGTGCCATCGATGCTAATAACCGGCGGGCACATTTGGAAAGTTTGAATGGCGGGACCAAACGCCCAGAATACAAATTTGAATTGTCTGTCTCGAAGTTGTCGCGCCATTTCCCCACCCTGCCATTCCCACTCTACAATTGTGGAGGGATTCGTTCTTTGAAGCGCGGCAAAATACCTACACATTACAAAACGGTTTCATAATAAATAGATAAACATAGCGACAGACAAACAACACATATATTTGTAATTAATTTTTGCTTACTGAGGGAGTTCTGCGAAGTTCGATTCCCAAATGCCATACATACTCTCGATGGCTTTTCTCCTTCCGTGTCATGCCTTCTTGTAGCTGACATCCACTTTCCAGCACTGTTTCACATCAGCCTGGATCATGTCGACACCGTACTCCACTTTCTTTCGAATCTTATTACGAATGAGATTTGAAATCATTTGGGCGGTTACATTTCTGTGGTCATTTCTCTCGATCGGTTGCATACAAGTGTGTCTATCAGTCCATTCAGTTAGTTCCCACATTTTATGAACTCGTCTCGGCATAGTCACCCGAGCCTTCCACACACAAGGCGGATCTTCACTAGATCTGCAGACCATTTTGTATGACTTTTGATTTGAATCATTTACCCGAATCTCCCGCAACCTATCGACGTTCCAACCCATTAAAGCTATTTGGGATTCTTGCTTGCTCCGAAAAACTATACCCAAACATATGGTCTCAATGTCGCCATTCCAGCATGGAATAACATACTCGTCCTCATCTATCCTGGACGGCTCCCATTCACCCATCTCGCGGTATACGTGCTGACCACCACTAGGAAAGGGGTGTTCTTCTTCAATGAACTCGGCTTCACTCTCCTCATTTTCCCTTCTCCAAAATTACGTAGATGAGAAGCCGACGTGCCCTCATCCATTCCCCCGTAATAAGGAGTAAAATCGTCAAATTGTGTGACAGGTGTAATTGAATCCAACGATAAATGCAAATACACAACGAACATAGAAGGAGATAAATAAATCCACTGAAGAGCACTATCTTTATCGAGTCTTCCGGCAGTCCACGAACCATCGAATTGACGAAACATTAAAGTAATCGCTTGAATTGTCCAACCTTCTCCAAACCGACAATTTTCATTAATCATCTGTACCAATTGTTCATATGATATCCTCCCCGTAATAACAAATGAACCATCCGGACTATCCATAAATGAAACAAAATCTCTTAACTGTTACTTCGCACATCGCCAATACAAATTAACAAAATACGAACTACAATACGCCATTTATACCTGTTCCAAACAAAAACTTTCAATTCTTCCCAATTACAACAACACATAATGTGTAATCCAACACCCAAAAAATTCAATTATTCTTTAACCCATCTTTTTACTCTGACGAAAAAACCAAAAAAAATATTTTCAATCGATTAATCCTCCAAAACCCTAATACCCATAATCCAACAATAACATACAATTCACCTATATTTCGAAAAAAGTGAAAGCCCTAATTCTAATTCTAACCCTAATTTCAAAAAACCCTAAGCCCAACAACAACCAATCAATACACAATTGACAATTTAGAACAAAATTCTAATCTCCAATTGAACATACATACATAATCGATAAACAATTAACAATTCACAATCTTCAAACACCACCACATTCAAACATACTATAACAATTATCAATTTTCAACAACTCCAAACAATGTCAAAAGTTGAGATAAGCCAATATATCTCGTGCGAATGACTTAACAGGAAATGAGGTTCGTGTTATTGTTGTTGTCGATTCACGTCGGGGTGGCGATTGGATCGAGTTTTTTTTTTTTTCGATATGCTCTCGCAATTTTTCTGAAATAACTGAATGAAGTCGCGCAAATGAAATGGGGAAGAAGAAGAAAATTTGTTTTTTTATTCAATTGTAAAATGTATTACTATAATACGTTTTATACCTATTTAATTGTAAAACGTATTCATAGAATACATGTTCATTTATTTTTTTATAGAAAATTAGATTTAAAAACGTATAATAATTACACGTTTTTTAATATTTTTTAGTTAATTAAAAACGTAATTATAATATACGGTTTAAAAGATTATTTTTTATTTTAATTTTATGAATTAAAAACGTATTAAAACAATCCGTTTTTTAAAACCCTAAAAATCAATCAATTTAGGGTTTTGGAGAACGTATTTGTGAAATACGGTTTATGATTATTAATTTTTATTCAATTCGACTCTTTTTAAAAGGAAATAAATATTTTTAAAATTATTCAAAATTAATTATAAAACGTATAAGTAGAATACGTTTTTCTAATAAAATGTTATTAGAAAAACGGATTCATAGAATACGTCCTTTTTATTTTTTTCTACTCCTTTTTTTTTCTCCACTTATTTTTTTTAAATAAATAAACTATCTAATACCACCCCTTATACCTCTCACACACAAATCACATTCAATTCAACACACACACACAAACACACACTAAATTACAGCCGCCCGACACCCGCCTTCCTCCGCCTACGGCCGCCATAGCAGGCGACCACCGCAGACACACCGCCTTCCTCTGCCCTAGCACCTTCCTCGCCCTCTATTACAATAGAAATATGAACAAAACATCAAATATCCATTATCATAGATGAACACGAGAGGAAAGATTACAGAGAGTTTGTGAGGTTGGGAGAGAACACGGAAAAAGAAGAAAGAAGAAAAAGTGAAGTCTCAAACCCTAATCTACCTATTTATACTAAGGGCTAATAGTGACATATGTACGAGCCCAAATGCTTAAAGTCCAAAGTTACAAAACAATGATATAGCCCAATATAAAATAACACTGTAGCCCAATTACATTTTATGGTCTAATATCCCCCCGCAAGAGGAACATGTATATTTACAATGTTCATCTTGGAAAGACATGCATGAAAAGGTTGAGTACTAAGTGGCTTTGTAAGAATGTCTGCTATCTGGCCTTCTGATGGAACAAAGTGTAGAGAGATGATGCCTGTAGACAACTTCTCTCTTATTAAATGGCAGTCGATCTCGATATGCTTTGTTCTCTCATGATGGACAGGGTTCTTGGCAAGGGGAATGGCAGACTTGCTATCTGAAAGCAAAGAAACAGGGGCATTGTAAGTATTGTTTAGATCCTTAAGCAGATATAGAAGCCATTGAGCTTCACAAGTACTGAGAGCTAATGCTCTATATTCTGCTTCTGCAGAGGACCGGCTAACAGTTGGCTATTTCTTTGATTTCCAGGAAATCAAAAAATCACCAATGAAGAACGCATATCCAGTTATACTTCTTCTTGTATCAGGACAGCCAGCCCAATCACTGTCACTATACCCTTTAAGAACTAAGCTAGAAGTTCTGGGATAGAGAATACCTTGTCCAATTGTGCCCTTAACATACCTGAGAATCCTGTTTGTAGCAGTCATGTGTTGATGTGTAGGACATGAAACAAATTGGCTTAAACAATGAAAACTGCGAGTTAAATCAATCTGCCTATTAATCTTCTATATTTAGAAGCATTGACTGAAATAGAATCCATGTCAGAACAAGTAGCAGATAATCTCAGATTTGGATCCATGGGAGTTTTGGCAGGTTTGCAATCTAAATAGCCAGTATCCTTTAGAATAGCTAATGCATACTTTCTCTGCCATAGGTGGATACCTTTTTTAGATTGAGCAACTTCCAAACCAAGAATATAATTCAAAGTTCCCAAATCTTTTATTGTAAAACAGGAATCAAGATGTTGTTTAATAGCAGAAATGGCAGATAAGTTGTCCCGTGTGACTATGATGTCATCAACATAGACAAGAAGTATCAAAGTATACTCAGTTTTAGAATAAAGAAAGAGAGAACTATCTGAAGTAGACTGAGTGAAGCCATATGCAAGTAAACAGGCAGTCAGTTTTTGAAACCATTGTCTAGAGGCTTGTTTCAAGCCATATAGACTTTTTGTTAGTTGACATACTCTGTTATCATGAGCATGTAAATATCCAAGGGGTGGGGACATATAAACAGTTTCATCTAAATCCCCATGTAAGAATGCATTATTAACATCTAATTGATGAATATGTCAATTTTTAATAGCAGCAATGCATAAAAGAACTCTAACAGTTGTGATTTTTGCTACAAGAGAGAAAGTATCAAAGTAATCAATACCTTCTTCCTGTGTGTAGCCCTTGGCTACCAATCTAGTTTTATACCTTTCTATTGAACCATATGATTTGTATTTGATTTTATAGGCCCATTTGCAACCTATACAATGATAGTTAGGAGGTAAAGCAATTTATTTCCATGTATTAGTCTGTTCAAGAGCAGAAATTTGTTTTTGCATTGCTTCTTGTCAAAAGGGATGTAAGACAACTTGTTTATATGATTTTGGCTCAGTATTATTAGTGATTGCATCAGTGAAACAGACATGATTATGAGAAAGAGATGCAGTTGACAGATAATTAATTAAAGGATATGGTGTACCAGATGTGTCATTTTGTGTTGTAGAGGTAGAATCTGAGGGATGGGGTAATGAATGATTGTATATTTTGAGATATGATGGAGGTTTCCTTAATCTAGAGGATCTTCTGAGGGTAGGTGTTGAAGAAGATGTAGAAAGGTCTGAAGATTGGTTATTTGGTTGTGAAGAATGTATGTCAACAGGTGAGTGTTGTGTTTGAAGAATAGGTGGGATTGTAGTAGTATTAGTTGAAGGAGGTGGGGAAGTATTAGCAGGTGAAAGAGGTGGGGAAGTAGTAGTAGGCAGTTGAGTTGTATGGTATGATGGATTAGTGTGTTTATCAGAATATTTAAAGTCCGGGGGTTTTGGAAATAGATTTTCAGAGTTGGTTTGAAGGATATAAGTGTGTTTGAAAGGCAACACATGTTCATAAAATGACACATTTCTGGAAATTTCTATTTTCTTGGTATCTAGATTGTAAAGTCTATACCCTTTACAACCAATTGGATATCCAAGAAGTATGCATTTTGATGCTTTGTGATCAAATTTAGATCTATGTGTAGTTACTGTAGATGCATAACATAGACAACCAATGACTTTCAAGTGATTGAGTGTGGGTGCTGTATTGTAAAGTTTTTCAAATGGTGATATGTTGTTATGCAGAGTAGATGGAATTCTATTAATGATATGAGTAGCAGCAGTAACACAATCAATCCAATAATGTAATGGAAGATGAACATGAAACAGTATGACTCTAGCTACTTGAAGTAGATGTTGGTGTTTTCTTTCCACCCTACCATTCTGTTGAGGTGTTTCAATGCATAATGTTTGATGAACAATACCATTAATATGAAAGAAGTCATGTAAGAAAAATTCAGACCCATTATCAGATCTAATACACTTAATCTTTTTGTGAAATTGATTAAGAATAAGATTGTAAAAGTGAGGTAAATACTGTTTTGTATCTGACTTATGAATGAGGGGATAAACCCATGTAACCCTGCTGAAATCATCAACAATTGTTAAGAAAAATCTATGGCCAGAATGAGATGGTATGGAAAATGGACCCCATAAATCACAATGTATAAGATCAAAAGGTGCAGATGCTATTGAATCACTATGATTATAAGGAAGTCTTTTCTGTCTGGCAAAATGACAAGAATCACAAGGCATAGTAGCAAAGTTCTTGATGTTCATGGAAGAGCATTCAAGAATACATGAAAGTTTATGAAAGGACAGATGTCCTAGTCTAAAATGCCACAATTCAGTAGGTGACAGTACATGAGGAATTCAGAATCAACAGAGTCAATAGATTTCTGAGTACAATCTAATACATGAGAATTAGCAGCTAAAACAGTGGTGCAACTTTTAACAGAAAAATGGTAAAGTCCATTCTGAGCTTCAGCAAAACCAATCATTTTGTTGGTTTGCAGCTCCTACAATGTGCAGTAAGAAGCAACAAATTTGACATAACAATTGTTATAAGCAGTTAGTTTAGATATAGAAATAAGGTTAAAGGTAAAATTAGGAACATAAAGCACATCTTTCAGTACAAGATTAGGTCCCAGATTTATCTAGCCCACATGATTGGCGAATGTGTTTTGTCCATTGGGAAGGTTTATTTTGATGGATGTAGGGGTGGGTGGTTTAGAAAAGAAGCAAATATCACAGACCATATGATCTGTAGCACCTGTATCAAGTATCCAAGTGGTTTTGGAAAAAGATGAAATGGACTGACAGTTTAATGAAAATGTACCTGGTTGTTCTACGTGAACAGTGGCAACAATTGGGTTGGACTCAGCCTGAGCCTTTCCCTGGTTAGTATTTTTGTCAAGAAACTCAGCAAAAAGTTTGCCAGTCACAGAATTGTTAACATTGGCAGGTTGAGTGGGGTAATTGATAGTTGGAGTGGAGTAATTGGTAGTGCGAGTGGGGTAATTGGTTATGACAGAGTTAACTGAGGGTTTGGTGTTTGAATTTTGGAGAGAAGGGTGGATTCTGGGGCCTTTGGGACCAATCCAATTGGATGGATAGCCAATAACTTGATAACATTTCTCAGTGGGATGATTGTAACCACATTGATTGCATTTAAACTTCTTTTTGTCATTGGAATCAGTAGGTTTAAAATATTTTGAAGTTTTGGCAATCATTGCAGCAGGTTCAAACAATTTTGAATTAGTTTGTAAGCATCTCTGACTCTCTTCTTGTAACAACAATGAATAAAATTTTGAAGTGATGGCAAGGAGAAGTAAGCAAAAAATGACTTCCTAATTGAGCATAAGAATCATTAAGACCAATAAGGAACTTCATGACAGAATCATTTTGTTGAGCAAAAGTCATAGAATCAAAGATAGCATAGGTACAGCGAGTCATAGCACCACAAACACATTTAAAAACAGGTCTATATGTGATGTATTCATCCCACAATGATTTGAATGCTGTGTAATACTGAGTAATAGACTGAGAACCCTGATCCATGGTACTTAATGATTTCTCAAATTGAAAAACCCTAGGACCACTACTAACTGCATAACGAGACCTAAGTTCATCCCAAACATGTTGAGTATTAGAGAAAAAGAGTAAGGATGAACGAATATCTTTAGAAACAGAGTTCAAAATCCAAGAAAGAACCAAGTTATTAGCATGAATCCAAGCATTGTGATCAGTAGGATGAGTAGAAGGGTTAGGGGTTAGAGCCATCAATGAAGGCTACTTTATTTTTCACGCTCAAGGCCATCGTCACAGCCCTAGACCAGGCCACATAGTTAACTCCTGTGAATAAATCGGCAACAATAATGGCACCGGGATTGTCACTGGAATGTAAGTAGTACGGCGACAAGGGATCATCGGTCGGATGAGACATCGCGAACAAATCAGAACAGATCTATGTAGGAGCAAATATCGATTCAAACAAATCGGAACTAAT
Organism: Striga asiatica; assembly: GCA_008636005.1. Lineage (NCBI taxonomy): Eukaryota > Viridiplantae > Streptophyta > Magnoliopsida > Lamiales > Orobanchaceae > Striga > Striga asiatica. The sequence goes on along the minus strand of BKCP01009403.1, from coordinate 1,302,037 downwards.
CGGAGTAGATCCGTAAGATAGAGAACAGATCGACACAGATTAGAACAGATCGATGAAATTCAAGTGAAAATCGATCGAAAAATCAAGCGACAAAGAGAAAAAATATATGAGCAGCGGAAATCTAAACGGATCGAGGATAGATCCCGAAAACTGATACCATATTACAATAGAAATATGAAAAAAACATCAAATATCCATTATCATAGATGAACACGAGAGGAAAGATTACAGAGAGTTTGTGAGGTTGAGAGAGAAAACGAAAAAAGAAGAAAGAAGAAAAAGTGAAGTCTCAAATCCTAATCTACCTATTTATACTAAAGGCTAATAGTAACATATGTACAGGCCCAAATGCTTAAAGTCCAAAGTTACAAAACAATGATATAGCCCAATATAAAATAACACTGTAGCCCAATTACATTTTATGGTCTAATACCCTCCCCTCCTCCCGGACACGCCAGAATCAACCCAACACAAACCACCGGTCACCGCCATTAGCCCAAACTCTCCCGTCGATGCTGCCACTAAACTACCGTCGTCGCCGCTACCACCCCGTCGAGCGCCATAAACCATCCTAGCACCGGAACCACCGTCACCTTCCCCCTTCTCAATCTCCCTCAGCCCCCTGTCGAGCGCCTCGATTGTACTGACGGCGAGGGATGTCGTTCCGGGGAAGTTGCAGATGAAGACGGTATAAAAGGTTTGAGTGTTGCAGATTAGTTGCACGCGACCTGAACGAGATGAGCTCACCGGCAATTTGAAGGAACGGGTAAGCGGCGGCCGAAATTTTTTTGGGGCTGGCGAATTGAATCACGATTTGGGTGAAACGTGAATTGAAATGGGTGAATTCCAATTTAGGTGAAATGGATTTAGCTGATTTGGCCGTGAATGGTTGGGTGATTTGGCCGTAATTATTAATTTTTTTTTTTCCGAAACGGATAATAATCTATCATTATATAAAAAGAATAACCTTTTTATAAATTTAGAAACTTTTTCCCGCCAAAATCATTAAATATATCCTATATATAGTAATTGTTGGACAAATCTGAATAGGCAAAAAATCTGCTCATTAATTGTGTAAAGATTTGTTTCTCTTTTTCCTATTTCTTAGTTTATCGTTTTAATAATAAATATTTGTTTTTCTTTTTCCTATTTTTAGTATAAATCTACACGAGCTTATCTCTTATGTTACAAAATCTCATTTCATACGATCTTAGGTGTTTAAAAAATCTCATCTCTTATCTATACAGATTTGAAAAAATAAAATAAAATAGAAATCAATTTATAATTACTACTAGAAATTCATTATCTTTAAAAAGAAAAAATAAAATAAAATAGAAACTAATTCATAATTACTACTAAAATCCATTATCTACTTTAAGAAGCTAATTTTCATCGGTCTAATTACTATTATTTTTACAAATATTCTAAGCTAACCATACAAAAAAGTATAATAATAATTTTGAAATGGTGTGTAATCAATTTTTTTTATATTCTCTTATACAAAATCATTTTACATTGTTTGACCCCGAATCTTTAATTTATAATTATTAAGTATTGTTTATCCTCCTCTTTTATTTATAATTATTTTTTTTTTCTTCCTCTTTTTAAATACGATCAATAGTAGTTTTCACTTCCGCCATTGACTCAAACTCGAGGTCTATTTATAATATTGTTAATTTAATATTGTTCCCGTGCATCGCACGGGGTACACACTAGTATATATCTATCAACTCAAAAACGTTTGTACAAAAGGGCGTACCAAAATGGTACTTGCCTTGGCTATGAGACTAAGCCAAGTTACATGACTAAACAGTCACCAAAAGATACAATGCATACAAAATACACAGAAAGCAAAATATACATACAAATTTACAAGAAGAGAGAGAACATAGATATAAAACAGATGACATGATTTGGGGAGGTCTTCAACCACTGAGCTATCAGCTCCTAGCTAAGAGATCTCTCCAGAGATAAAAGGAATTGCTGCACAAGCTGGCTCACCACTGAACCAAGGTCCCTAGCAGCCTTCCTCCACAGCAACTCCTCCCAAAAAAGATAAAAAAACTGCCAAAAGCATTTGAAAAAGAAGCAGAACTTGGCAAAAAATTCAGGCTGCTGCAATGGATACATCTTCAAATTCCCTCCACTCAAGCCATGCCCTCTTTGCTAGTTCAAGCTCAGAAATTCATACTTTGTTAAAGAGCCAATGGTTACGAGTTTTCCATAGCCACCAAAGGATGTAGGTTGAAAAGTGAACTCTATCTTGTATACACTGCACCCTTTGGATATGACAGATTTTTGACCACCAAGATTTAAATTGATCAGTGAAACTTTGAATACCACTCCAGTCTAGTCCTGCCAGTTTCCAAACTTTTATAGCTCGAGGACAGTGGAAAAATATGTGTTCTAATGATTCTTCAGCTTCTCCACAGATGCAACAGATTGGGTCTACCATGATGCATTTTTTCCTCAATTGATCTTGAGTGCTAAGAAAATTAAACCAGGATCTCCAGATAAAATTTTTTATTTTCTGTTTTATTTTAAGAGACCAGGTGAATTTCCAAATCTTCTTTTCAATGGGTCCATTTCGGCTAGATTCAGGCTGTTGCACATAGCACATTTTAGCTTTGAGGATTGTGGAGTAAGCAGATTTGACTGATAACTTATCATTCTTGTCTGGAAGCCATTTCCACATGTCAGAATAGGCAACTCTATCAAGAGGGATGGATAAGATATGTCTAGCTTCTTCAGGTCTAAAAGATTGTTCAATAAGATCAGTGTCCCATGAGTTGCCAGAATATGTTAATAAATCACAAACCTTTTTGAGTCTGCATGAATCATAGGAGAATGCTGTTGAGGGAATGAAATTTGTAAGGTTTGGGATCCATGGTTCAGACCAAATCAATGTGTCTCTGCCATTTCCCACCGTTTTGATGACCCTGTTCTTCAAAACATGTCTAGCCTTAAGCCATAAACTCCACAGCCAGGAATCAGATGGCCTAGATTGAGCATCCCAAAGAGTGGTAGAAGGGAAATATTTGCCTTTAAGTACTTTGCTCATAAATAGTTGAGGTTGTGTGATGAGTCTCCATAGTTGCTTGGCCAGGAGAGCTTCATTAAAGGAAGTTAGACATTTGAATCCCAGTCCACCATTTTCTTTAGGTAATGTCAGCTTTTGCCATGATGCCCAATGGATCTTATCCCTGCCATTTTCATCTGATCCCCACCAAAAGGAGGCACATAATCTGCAAATATCTGTACAAACTGCAATGGGAAGCTTGAAACATGACATAACAAAAGTTGGCAATGCTCCAATGACAGAGTTTAACAAAATGGCTTTGCCTGCTTCACTTAAAAATATATTTTTCCAAGAGGATAATCTCTGAATAACTTTATTAGTAACAAAACTGAAAATATCCCTTTTGGATCTGCCTAACCCTAAGGGCAGTCCTAGGTATCTGGTAGAGTGGACAATAGTAATGCCATTAAGGATGGAAACAATATCAGCCTTAACAGAATTAGGGGTATTTCTAGAAAAAAAAATAGAGGATTTGTGTAAATTTACTTGTTGACCAGAATCTAGCCCATATAGCCTAAGAATATTAGAAATTAAAAGAGCATGGGAGATATCTGCTTTACTGAAGAAGATAGAGTCGTCAGCAAAAAATAGGTGAGTAACAGGGGGAGAGTTTTTACTGATTTTTAATACCCTGGAACGAGTACAAAATTGAAGCCTGTTTTATAAGATTTGAAAGGGCTTCTGATATGATAATAAAAAGATAAGGAGAAAGAGGATCTCCTTGTCGAAGGCCTCTAGAAGGTTTCAACAAACCAAGTGGTTGGCCCATAATATTAAAAGAAAAAGAGGAAGTGCATATACAAGAGAGCATCCAAGAGACAAACTTTAAACAAAATCCCATCTTTTTGCATATGGCAGCAAGAAATTTCCACTCTACTCTATCAAAAGCCTACATCATATCTAGTTTAAGGGCCATAAAACAATTTTTACCCTTTCTTTTGCTATTCAAAAGGTGAATACATTCATTGGCTATAACAAAATTATCAATAAGCTGCCTACCGGGGACAAAGGCAGCTTGATGAGGACTGATACAAACGGAAAGAACTTGCTTCAGCCTATTAGCAAGTATTTTAGAAATAATTCTGTAAGTGACTGTACAAAGGCTAATTGGTCTAAATTCAAAAAGAGATAGAGCATTTGGTTTTTTTGGAATAAGGGTAATTACTGTGAGATTAGTGGCTTTAGGCATTTTACCAGTCAAGAAAAATTGTTGGATAGCATGAATTTAGAAATAATTCTGTAAGTGACTGTACAAAGGCTAATTGGTCTAAATTCAAAAAGAGATAGAGCATTTGGTTTTTTTGGAATAAGGGTAATTACTGTGAGATTAGTGGCTTTAGGCATTTTACCAGTTAAGAAAAATTGTTGGATAGCATGAAATATGAATCCTTAATAGTATTCCAAGAAGACTGAAAAAAGTGGGGAGACATACCATCAATTCCAGGGGCCTTGTTTGGGTGCATCTCCCACAAGGCATGCTTAAGCTCTTCCATGGTCACAGGCCTCACTAGTCTGTTGTTCATTTCTTCAGTGATTGAGCAAGGGATTCCATCAAGAGAGCACCAGTCTAGAGTGGGGTTGGAAGTTGAGAACAGTTCAGAGAAATAGGATTGGACTTCCTCAAGGATTTCAGCCGAGTTTTGACACCTGCTGCCATCTCTTTTGAGAAGTCCCTCAATACTATTTGTTCTCCTTCTTTGCTTGACACAAGCTTGAAAGTACTTTGTGTTTCTGTCCCCTTCTTTTAACCATAGACATCTTGCTTTTTGAGCCCAGAATCTTTCTTCTTCTGCATAAGCCTGGTGCAATTTCCTTCTGTTGCTTTCCCACTCTGCCCAATTTTTATGAGGACCCTATAGATGTTGGTCATGTAACTGAGCTTTTATCAAATCAATTTCCTGTTTGGAATGGTTGATCATTGATTTTTTCCACTTCAGCAATGCAATTCTGACATTTCGGATTCTGGCTTGAATGCTGTATAGATCAACCCCAAAAGAATTCAAATTCCAAGCCTCAGCCACTGTATCAGAGAAGCCTTCTTTAGACACCCACCTTGAGTCAAAATAAAATTTTGCTTTGCTTTAACATCCTCGCAGTCAGTATTCAGAAGAAGTAAGCAGTGGTCTGAGAAATGAAGAGGGATATGAGTAACCTGGGATTTGGGGAAAGTTAAGGCCCACATAGGGGAGGAGAAGAATCTGTCAATCCTTTCCTCAATAAAATCATCACCTTGTCTATTATTACTCCAAGTGAAAGGGTGGCCTATGAAGGGGATATCTTCCATACCCATGATCTGAATAAAAGAGTTAAAAGCTCTAAGGCTACCCTGAGTTCTAAAATTTCCCCCCCTTTTTTTAGAATTTGGCCGTAAATTGGATTTGGCTGATTTGGGCGTGAATTGTTGGGTGCCAGGAATTCATTGTTATGTGATTTTGTTGTGAATTCAATTTGGGGTTAGTTATGGAAATTAGGTTAATGTTAGGGACTATTTTGTTAGTTTTTGAAAACTTTAATTATAACATAAATATATTAGTGGATAAATATTTATACTAAATTATTAATAATTTTATGAATATAAAAATATTGTGAACGACTTTGATCGTAAATGTGTAGTGTAGCCTACTTTAATCGAATCGATGGTATTTTTATCACAAACCAAATTAAAATTGAATACAAATGGTCATTTTACTCGGTCAGTTATTCGATTTAATCAAAATAACTGAATTAAATTATTATGTATATTTATAATATTGTAGTCAGTATTCGATTAATTCCAGCTCATGCTCTGCTCCAAATGGCGATGGCTGACTGGATGGATTTCTCTGCTGCTTAGGAGTTTGTTTCGTTGGATTTATCTATTTTCTTTTAGTAGCCTGTTCTTTTGTGTTTTGGTCTGTTTCTGTATTTTGGTTCCGTTTGTTGGTTTGCTTATTTGGAATGACACCCTTACTAGGCTTTGTGGCAGTGGTGGGGTGTTATTCTTTGACTAGTCTTATTTCTCTTGCCTTCTATTTATGAGGTTCTAGACCGCCTGCGTGCGTGTCTCTCATTTTTCTTTTTTTCTTTGCCAGTGGTTGATCTGTTATGTATTCGAACTTAGTTTTTTATATAGTTGATTCTATCGTTTTGGGAAAAAAAAAAGTAAAAATAAATAATTGTTCATAATGTAAAATTTCGATTTAGTCTGGTCAATTTTGGTCGCTATGCTTCAAAAATATAAGAAAAAAAAATTAATATAGTTTAATTTATATGTTTGTTATTTAAATAAAAAAAATGACACCGTGTANCCGCTTTCGCACACTTGTTCGGATGGACCAGCTTGGATATCCATCTTTCCGATTTTAGTAGATTAGGTTTTTGCTCTCATTAGATTGGATCTTGCTTCCGGGCACCTGTTAGCCCGTTGTAGCGCCCCATTTGTTCCGGATTATTTTGGAAGTTATTATTTATTTTTTTTTTATTTATTTTTATTTGTTCGAATAAATTTATTTATTTTATTTGTGCTCGTAATTACCTTAATTGTTTGTTGTTATAGATAAATAAATAATGTGTGTATTTTATTGCCTAAATATATATCTGTATTATTATTATTATTATTATTATTATTAAATAAGTATTATGTGTATTATGTATTAGCCGGATTTAATTTTCGCCACGTCAAACCGAGCCTCGAATAATTTTCGAGTCGAGCCCGAGAGAACCGGCCGATTTCGATTATTTTCCGTAGCCATTTTGGGATCTTTTTCTCTAGACCATTTGTTCCGGAATAATTGGATATTATTATTTGGCATTTATTTTATTTTCTAAATTAATTATTCGGGCTTGATAATTTTATTTCGATTATATGCTCGTAATTGCAAATTGTATTAATTTTAATAGCGAGCCGAATAATATTATTATTTTAATTTTCGGTCGATCAGAATAATCGTTATTAATCGGGATTTCGAACCAAGCAAGCAACCAAGCCCGAACTGTGAGCATTCCCGGCCTCCTCATATCCGACCCTTTTATCTCGACGGATTTGTTTTGCCTTTTCAAAATAATTTGAACTCCTTTTGAATTTAGATTCAATTAATTCCATGCTAAATTGGACAAGTACTCTACCACTCCTATTTTCTCTTCTTTTGCTGTGTCCTTAGAGTATTTTGAGTGTGGCTTTAGGATATGCTTTCAGTATTTTTTTTTATGTTTTGTTATTTTTTCAAATTCAAATAATACCATCTCATTTTGGTAAGTTTTGGGTCAATCTCCATCACTCCTTATAGTGGCCGTTTCTCTCCCTTCATCAAAGGAAATTGATGCTAATAATCATGGTGATAAATCACCTTGAATTCCATTGCAAGTTATAAGGCAAATTCACCCCCTTCACTTCAACTCTATCACGTTTTTTCTCTCAATCACATAGCATTTCTCTTGCATATTTTTTTTCTTTCCTCTCGTAACTTGATAAACTGAGTCAAGTAATTGGAATAATCCCATCGCACGTCCGACCCTCCTTCCCACGCCACCAAGGACCCTTGGACGTCACCTTCGTCGTGCGAGCTGCCGTTAGACACCGAGCGAGCCAAGCGGACGATTTCCCCGCCCGTAGGATTTGATCGTCGTTGAGCCCTTCCGAAACCGAACCCGTCTTCGCTCCCCTTTGACGTTTTGTAAATTTATTTTACTAAACTTTAAATCCTTTGTGATAATATGTTATATTTGCTGGGATTATATTTGAACATGTTTAAATGAGATTATTTAGATTAAATGTTATTCAATCTATCATTTCATGTGGAAATGCACATTTTACACTGTTCTGTTGTGCTGCGATTTAAGTCATCTAAGTCTGGTTATTTGAGGTTGTGACCTTCATGTAAAATGTAGTATGTTCGGTTTGCTATATCTGGGCTTTGGAATTTCTCGATTCCGAGTCATATCGAAAAAGTTTTGATTTTTACAAGATTTCTATGCGTCCAGTTTTTCCTGTTTACCCGGCAGCATAAGTATATTTAAATATGACATGTTTTTCATGTCGTAATGTGCTCGTAAGAATTTATACTCTTCATGAAAGTTATAGATCTATTTTTTACTTTTCAAATGAGATCAATTTCATGTTGATATGTGCTCTGTAACTCGAGTTGTGTTCTTATGAAGTTAGACATGCATGAGTTGGGACTTATCACTTTGGCAGAAATCTGAAATTTAATCTTAACTGATTTTTCACCATTCAAATGATCTTATATGCTTCTGTGTTCTAAATGAAAATTGTAGAGGCATGCTTAAGGTTTAATTTGAGATGTGAACCATGTCATTTTGAGGTGCTGTCCATATCACATATTAGTTTTTGACAGTTTTGCTGAATCACATGTTTTGTGTCTAAACTCGTTGATAATGTGACTATTTGCCAATGTGGTCTTCAGCAAAGTTGTAGACATTTGAGTTATCTATCATTTGGTATTTTGAATTTCATTGAAAGCATGCCTGTAGCTCCAGTTAGATAGTAATTACTGAAGTCTGGTCAAGTCTAAAAGTTTTGGACTGTGACTCAATTTTGAATGTTTGCTGATTTATCACCTGTTAGATGGTCTTATTTGCTTTCGGTGTCTTCATAAGAATTGTAGATTCATGTCTTAAGATTTCAATGCAACTTGATTCATGTTCATATGAGTTGTGTTCTGGAAGTTATGTCGGTTTTAAAAACGCTGCTCGGGTCAAGTTTTCAAAACTTATGTGATATTTTCGGAAATGTGATTTCCTTGATTTAATGCATGCTTAAATGCTTATGTGAACTTAGCTGGACTAAGTAATTGTAGAATAGTCTTTGATAAGGCTATTTTAATAAATGTAGGTGCTTGACGAGTCGACCTCGCCGCCTACCCTTATTTTGTGTTTATCTCGATTGCTACCAGGTGAGTTCATTTATGTTGAATCTACATTTATCGCACTTGTTATTTCGTATAAATGTTTGTCGCGATAGCTTTCGTATGCGTGAGAACCCTAGTCTAAGTGTCCCGACGGTAGTGCCTTTGACGAATCATAATCAGTGGAAGTCACCTGCTCGTCGCATCCGGGAGGTGGACGCCCGAATCCGTGTAGAGCGGAGGGGATTGTCTGAACGTCCGAATCCGTGTAGAGCGGAGGGGTATTCAACTTCACTGTCTCCTAGATAAGATCCTATGCCCGTTGCATCCGGGGTGGGAGTGTTTCCAGTTACATCCTTGCCGATGTCTGGTCGGAAGGTTTGTTGTATGTATATAGGAGGTTTGCGATAGGGCCTAATAGGGAGTTATATCTGGATTCTATGCATATATTATTTATAGTTATGGATCTTTATGAGAAATATACTGTGCGGTAATGGTGAGTATAATGGTTGTACTCACCCCCATTTACTTTTCTGTCCTCTTGTTCCTCTTCCTATCTTTTTAGGTTGAGCATGGTTGGCGGCGGTAGCGAGAGACGATGGAGTGGTGTTCGTTGGATTTGTGAGTTATTTGCTTCCGCTATTTTTATGTTGATGAACCATTGTTTAACTTGGAATAATTATGCTTCCGCCTTTTCTATTTCGAACATGTTAGTTGAACTGTTGGATTGTGTTGAACCAGTTGGTTGGATTTGGAGTTTATGAATTATTCGGTTTGATTTTATAATTGTTAATTTATGCATGTGTAGGTTCTACCTATTTGTTCGTATTTGTTTAATTGTTGTTGATAGTTAAGTAGCGCCCATTGATCTTAAAGTTTTAAATTGGGATTTTGCGAAAAATTTACTCTGATTTTTATAAATAAATTCGGTAAATCCTTTAAAATAAAACGGGGCGTTACACGGTGATATTTCATTTAAAAAAAAAACTAAATCCGACATTTAACCAACTAATATTATTCCATCGATTAGCATAATTACAGTAATTTCGGTACGTGCAGCGTGTTGTTTTTTAAGGTGCAACATGTTATGTTATAAAGTGCGACGCATTGGTGTATAAAGTGCATCTTATTGATATATAAAGAGTAATACGGAATTTTTGGTACGTTAGTATGCTTGCGTTTTTTTTTCTTTTTTTTTTTTTGTGGATAGATGATGTGATGGATATTAAAGTATTAAGTAGATTCGTTTTTTAGATTTATTTGCCTAATATTTTGGCGGGAGCTGTTGACATTAGTTGTGTAGTGTGGTAATAAAGTGCAACATACTGTTTTATAAAGTGCGACATGTTGTGTGATAAAGTGCAGCCTGTTGATATTAAAGTGCACTACTTTATATGATCACAAATAAAATATTTGTTTTTTAAAACTATATTGAGTAGATAAAATTGTAGATCGAATCAAGCCAAATAATTGAAATAATTTATTATTACAAAATTATATAAATTATTTTAATGGTTTTATAGATAAATAAATAGTGTAATATGACAATCATAAATATGCAATATTTCTAATACTAATGTGCACTTCAAGTGCAGATATTTTTTAATGATTTGTCCCAAACCAAACCAAACTAAAACAAAACGAGGTAACCTATTTATAATGTAAAAATATAATTAATATTTTAATATTTTAGTTAATAAACTAAAATTTTAAAAGTAACAACAAATAATCGAACCAAAATATAAAATTCGAATATACGGATTTTGCTCAGTCGATTTTTTGGTATAGTGCAATTCGGTAGTCACTAATGTGCAATTCGTTCAACGTTAATGTGTACTCGAAGCGCAACTATTTGTACTAAAATATATTTAATATTTTAATATTTTTATTTAATATTTTATATTATTTTTTGTTGAAAAAAAATAAAAAATATGATATATACATATGTATAAAAGTATAAAAATTTATATAAAAAATAATATTTTTTTATATATTTTATATAAATTACGAATTTTGTCCATAGGCTAAATTGAACTATATCAAACCTCTTAAAATTTTAGTTAAATTATATATTTGACCCTAAGACCGAAATTGTAATTTAGATAAAATTGTTATCCAAATCTAAATTAAATTTCCCAACACAAATCAGACTGCTCTGTCTCCTTCCCAAAACCTTCCCACGATCGAGCATCCGCCGACCTTCTCAGCCACTCGAAGATCTCACCGGTCGGCCACATCCTCACTAGTTTACTTTAGATTTTGTGTTTCAATTTTATGTTTCATTTTGTATTCATCGAATTTGGCCGATAATTTGCTGTGCTTGCTGGAATTATCCTAGCTCATCGGCGTCGGTGTGTTTCTTCCTGGGCAGCCTAATTTCGGCCTCCAAATGCTCGAGGTCGGATGTTCTCGGCGGTGATTTGGATTGCGGCCGGAATTTCTGTTTTTGACGTTTGTTGACCGGAGGTATAGGGAGGAGGGCGGCGTTGATTGGAGCAGTAATCGGAGTGTTGGAGGCGACGTACGAAGGTGCAGCGGCGGTGGTCGGACGACAGTGCTGCGGCGGTTCCGACGGCGGATGGCGAGAACCGGCGGTGCGTGTGTTCTATTATGTTGTCGTGAAGTGTGTGTGTGTGTGTGTGTGTGTGTGTGTGTTAACTGTGTTTGTGCGTGTCAATGCCGAGGAAGGTGATGACAGGCTGAAATCGACGGCGCCGGCGGTGGTTGGTGGCGGGGGACCGGCGGGGGTGTGTGTGTGCGAGCCGAATGTGTGTGTGAGCCGAATGTGTGTTACTGTGTGTGTGAATATTGTTTGTGCGTGGAAGACGATGTGAAATGAGATATGGAGCCTTCTTGACAATTTTAAATTGTCTATTATATCCTTAATGAGTGCAAAAAATTGAGTTTATTATAATCATTGGATGATTAGATTTTATGAATTTATTCTTATTTCTTGTACTGAGAATCATTCTCACGAGTTTATTATAATCATTGGATGATTAAATTTTATGGATTTATTCTTATTTCTTGTACTGAGAATCATTTTCACTGGAGTGCGATCTTATATATATTTATATAATCCGTCAAATAAATGTGAATGACTAAAAGTGAAAATTCCCTAGCTAATTTTTTTTTTTTAAAAAAAAGAAATGACAAAGTTCTTTCCATAATCTTTATTTTATTTTGTAAATGAAAAGTACTAAGTATTCATTTTTTTGTATTCCAATTAGTAAAAGGAAGGAATAAAATTAATAATTTCTTTTCATAGTATTTATTCTTATTTAAATAATAAACAAAATTTTAAGATCTATGTAATTATCACTGCTCAAATATATGATATATGTTTGTACTATTTTTAATAATAATATAAAAGTTGTTTATAACGGTTTAAGATGTCAAATAAATGAATTTAAAATAATAAATTAGTGGATCGCTTTTACAATCACTAAGCAAAATCTAACTCGAGAATAAAAATCATAATCTTTATAACATGTATTAATTAAAATTAGAAAAATTATATATAAAAAAAGAGTTTATGAGGTATGTTGTTGTATGAAATTAACAACGTAAAATTACAAACAGCTGAGGGTGTTTAAACAAAGATTAATGTAAAATTAGATTTTATTTGATATATTCACAAGAGTACAGGAGTCGGTTTTTTGTTCTTGACCGAGATCATCTCAAGTCCATGTACAATGTGTCGAAAAAGATCCTCGTACTATCATAAATTCTGCTATTTATAGTACAATAATTTTTGTCTGTTTGTTTGAAATGGATAAGAACGTATTTAATGTTGAGCTGCTTCACTTTAAGCGGTGGGAAACATCAGTGATTACTTTTTTTGTTTTGCTGGTCCAATCAGGTGCTTACAGCTTGTTTTCTTCCTGGATACTTGAACTTTGTGGTAGTCGGTTTGAATAAAGGAAACTTGATTCGACTTGTCATAATATTGGTTAAACTGAAGTCGGTTTATTTACATCTGTCTCAATAGTCTGTACCTTTGACAATCTCGGAAGTCGGTAATTAATTCAATGAATACCGACCTGTTCTAAGTGTCTTCTATAGGAGGATTATTTCTTCAATAAAGTGATTAATCACCACCTTCAATTATGTAATCAAGTCGGATATCAACAGCGAGGCCCCCGACATTAGTAGGTATTTTGAGCTTTATCGAATGACTACTGATGTCGTTTGTTGTTCCACTTTATTCCGACTTGGTTTCCTTTGATGATCAACATGAGAGTACTTTGCTCTATTTGCAATTTCTTGTATGTTACTTGGTCTGACATGGCAGTTCTTAAAAGATGTGTCCGCATTTAATGGGTCCAACGGATACAAATTTGTAGCAACATAGCGTTTCTGGACATGTCCACGTGTATTAATGATTACTGTAACGTTACACCGTTTCGAGACACGTCCGTTACACGCGCCGTTTCTGGATCTCTCCAACGGTTATAAATCAAAACCTATAAATTACAGTCGGTTTTGACATGTGAAAAGTTTCTGTACCTTAAATCTTCTTTCCTGCTTTCTCCTGTGTTCAATCTTCCTTGACTTTTGCTTTCAATTTCTTTCTTGTGCATTTTGTCTGTGTTTTCTTCGATTCGGGGCTTTCGAGAATTTCGGTAAGAATTTGCCCTAATCTTTTCAATTTCTTTATCAATTTCGAATTTGCTTTTGCTTTTATCAATTTCGAAAAAGATGTCTGCTCAAGCCGAAGATAGCAGCAGTCGTACGATTTCTGAGATTTCAATCTTCACCGATGAGGATTTGGAATTGCCTCTTGAGTTTTATCGGTGGGATCCTCTTCTAGTTAAGCGATTAAATCTCAATAGAGATATTATTGAAGAAGATAAACGAGTTGAAGAGGATGCTATGTCGCTTCCCTACTATTGGAGACGTCCGGCTCGTCGGTGGCCCGAACCAATTGATGAGTACAGAGGTGAACCAAGCATCCTTACTGATGCAGATATTGTCAATCTCCGCGGGGAAGTCTATATTCCTTCCTCGGTGAGGTTGTTTGCTCCTTATCCAGGAGAAAGGATAACGTGTCCTCCTCCCGGCTGTGTGGGCGTGTTTGCTGATTCATTCAGATCTGGACTTCGGTTTCCACTTCCAACGATAATTACTGACTATCTGAGAGATTGGGGATTCGGTTTATGTCAAATAGCACCGAATACTTGGAAGAGGATCATCGGTCTCTTGGTGCTATTACAAGAAAAGGGCTGGGATATGCCAACAGTGGAAGAGATTAGAAGTCTGTTCACCTTCAGACGGTGTGCCGACAGACAGGTGACTGATCCCCTGATTTGTTATGCTTGCGCGGGAAGGCCCCAAGAAGGATTAAAGATTGGCGAATTAATTACTGAAATCCCCGAGTCACTCCACGGATTTCAAGAGGAGTGGTTATGGATTGGAGGAGACTGGCAAACTCCAAATTTTTCGAAACCTTTAATCGATGGGATGACAATTCCCATCAATATTAATTCCGCATTTTGTAAGTTTTTCTTTTACATCTTTCACCCAGTTGTCCTGACTTTGCTTATTTTTGTACTAACAGGTCACCGCTTTATTATTTGCAGCCAAAAGCAAAGGATTGAAACTCGGTACAACATTGAAGGAAAGAATTACCGAGTTATTCAAGTTGAAGAAAGCACAGCGTAGCTTCAAGCTGATTTTGAAGGACACAAGATTGAAGGCTGCTGGTCTTTGTCCTGAGATTTCTGACGGTTCTTTCCAGCCAGGTAGACTTAGATTATATTTTCAATCTTGTTTGAAGTCGGTTGCTTTTAAAAACTATCGTAACTCGGTTCTGTATTTGCAGTTTACTATCCGCTTCTTGGTGTTCTCGGTTTTAAGACCATCCGCGACGCTAAAGCATTTCGCCAAAAGAGTCCAAATTTGGACCTTCGAACCAAAGTCGGAAAGAGTAAAGAATTGCGTTTACCAGGAATGGGTCGCAAGAAGTTAGTGAAGGCATATCTGGAAAATCCGATCATGAACCCTCCAAAAATCGATGTTGGTGATGGCGCGACGTCAGCAATTGCTACTGAGATTTCACAACCAGATCCATTAGCTATTGCAGCGGCAAGTCCGATGGCTGCTATCGCTGCTGCTACTGCTGATTTATCTTAAGTTGAGCCAATTATTAAAGCTACCCCAGCGGAAGCTCCGCCTGTTATCGAAGTTGCTTCTGATGTGCTTGATGGTGACCAAGAGATTGTCGCAGAACGTGAAGTTCCAGCTACTCGGTCAAGAAAAAGGCGTGCAGAAAGCATTTCAGCCACGGAAGAACGATCCAAAAAGAAACATGACGTCGGCGATCGGGGAAAGAAAAAGAAAGAGCCTTTGGTTGATCGATCTTTTCTGCCCATCGACGAGGGAAGGGCTTTAAATTTTAGGCAGCCTCGGGAGTCGGTCGAGAAATGGTTCTCGGCTTTTGAGTCGGTAGAGATTCCTGAGATATCGAGCACAGTTGAACTGCCTAATCATGTTGTTGATGCTGCTCGGGTCCCAATGATGGTGTGGGATCCGAGGTCCGAGATTGGAGTGTCCTCTCTTCCGAGTACTTATAAAATTAAATATGCCAAGGCTTGTCTCGGTCGTGCTCTCGTCAGCTTAATAATGGCCGAAGATGATTTCCGACTAAATGCGGCACAAGTGGACGAGAAAAAGCACACTTTGGAACTCAGAGATGGAGCTCTTGCATCTCTGAGAGAGAAAGCAGCGGCGAAGGAGAGAGAGTTGCAAGTCAAGATTGCTGAACAAAACGAGCAGCTTACGATCGTTCAGGGTGAGATCGAGACCTTGAAGGTTGAGAAGGATAGTCTTGACTCCGATGTGTTGAAGCTGACTAGCCAAGTGATCACCTCCGAGCAGCGTGTTAAAATGCTCGAAGAACAGCTTTCTCGGTGTGAATCCCTTCTTCACAAAGAACAAGAAGCTCATGAACTTACTCGGGAAAGTCGATCCGAAGTTGAAGAGCTGCTGTTAAAAAGTAGAAATGACCACCGTGCCGACCTCAGCAGACTTCGAGAAGAGAAGATAAAATTTGCCGAGGAGAAATACAACGATGGTCTTCGCGCTGGGAGAATTCTGGAAGCCGAAGCCAACAGACTTAAGGCCAAGACAGACTCCGATTCTGAAGATGAAGACCGAGAATTTGAGATGAACACATGTCTTAATCTGCGTTGGGTCGTCGAGCGATTTGATGAGGGATTATATGATATTGAGAAAGTTCGACAATTTCTTCTCCATAAAATTAAGAGTCACAATTTCAACCCCTCTATTGCAACTGCTCACATTGAGGCCGATGAAGACGAGAAAAGCTTCTGTGAGGGGCTCCTCGCTTCTATTGGGGCTGAAGCAGGAAGTTCCCAAGTCTCTGCGCCAAACCGAGAAAGAGAAACTCGTCTTCGCTGGTCGTTTGTTAACATGGTGCTGGAGGGCGAAAAAGAGAAGAAGACTGAGCTTGCCAATGTGTATGTGAAGACTTTGGCTGAAGTAAGTTTGGAGGAGGAATTGGAGAAAATGACTCCTGAGCAACTCTGGAAGTCGGTGCTGGCTTTTCTTGAAAGAAAGGTGGCTGAATTATCACGGAAAGATGATCAATCAATTGCCACCGAGATGCCTGGAGTTGAGGAAGATAATACAGTTTTGAATAAATATATTCCAGTGACTCTCACTGAGGTTGAAAATGCTGCTAAAGTCGAAGAAGATCGGGTTTTTGATATCATTAGCCGCATCATGTATGAACAAATCACGAAGAATGATGCGAAGGAAGCAGCAAAAGATGAAGTGAGTCCAGTAGTGGATCAATCTCCTGCAGTTGTTGAATTATCGAACAAGGATAGTACAAATCCCATCGAGAAGACTGATGACCCAACAAAGTCAATTTAATTGCTTTCTTTCTTTTCTTTTTTAAGATGTGTTCTCGGTATGTCGAGACACATAGTTTATTGTAATAGATAATTTTATTAAATATTATGAATGAAAATCTTTTTTTTATTTCGTACTCTTTTCATTCACAATTTATATTCAGCATGTGATTTTACTTTAGCTGAATATTTTCAAGTGTTGAGAAGTCGGTCGAATACTAACTTTTATGAATGGACACCATCATCTTTGATGGAAAATTAGATTTTTATCTTATTCAAATCAATCTTCAGGATTTGAATTTAAAGATACTTAATCCAGCTTTTATTAATATCCTTTGCCTTCCTAAGTATTTCGAACTTAGTTATATGAAGGCTAATAACTTGACCGAGAAAGGTGTTAGTCTTGTCCAAGTTTAAGAGGCTTGGCTACGTAAAGACTAATATGATACCGAGTTAAAATACTCGGTTCTTTTTTAGGAGACTCTTTAGCACACAATTTTCTTATATACATCAAAAAAGTGTACAGAGTCGTTCACATATTACAAAGAGTTTACTGGAAATACTTCTTTAGATAAACAGCATTCCAAGGGTATTGAAGAGCTAGTCCATCGGGCCTTTCAAGTCGATAGGTACCTTTTGGAAGTACTTGGCTGATTTTGAACGGTCCTTCCCATTTTGGTTTTAAAGGCCCCGGATCTGATCCAGTAATTCTTTTAAGTACTAAATCACCGACTCGGAATGACCGTGGCTTTATTTTTGAGTTGATGTACTTCTCGCTTCTCTGCTTATAGGCAGCATTTCTAAGATCCGCCATGAGACGAGTTTCATCCAAAAGATCCAAGTCGGCCTTCAAGTTTTCTGAGTTAGTTTCATCTTGAAAATTCATTACTCGGTATGTAGGGGATCCGAGTTCAACAGGGATAACTGCTTCTGATCCGTAAGTTAGAGAAAATGGTGTTTCTCTTGTTGCATGACTAACTGTCGTCCTATAAGCCCACAACACATTTGGCAATTCTTCGGGCCAAGTCCCCTTCGCTGTATCAAGTCGGACTTTCAAACCATTTTTTATGATCTTGTTAATTGCTTCGACTTGTCCATTGGATTGAGGATGGTATGGCGAACAGAAGAAGTGCTTTATTTGATACTCTTCACAGAAAGCCTCAAGTCGTTTTCCTTCAAACTATCGACCATTGTCGGTTATAATTGAACTCGGTTCACCAAACCGACATATGATCGATTTCCAAATGAAATCAACAACTTTCTGTTCGGTAATCGCAGCCAATGGTTCAGCTTCAGCCCACTTGGTAAAATAATCAACTGTTACAATAGCAAATCGAACACCTCCTTTTGCAGTTGGAAGTGGACCGATTATGTCGATTCCCCATCTAGCAAATGGCCACGGACTATAAATCGACTTGAGAGATTCTGGAGACTGGTTAACATTTGGGGCGAATATTTGACATTTCGTGCATTTGTGAACCCAATTCGTCGCATCCACCTTCAAAGTTGGCCAATAATATCCTTGTCGAAGTATTTTGTATGCCAATGCTCGTGCGCCATTATGATTTCCGCAAATACCTTCATGAACCTCTTCAAGGACATATTTCGACTCTTTCTCGGTTAAACATTTCAACAGGGGAACAGAGTATCCCCTTTTATAAAGGATCCCATTATCCAGCGTAAACCGAGCTGCTCGAATTCGAAGAGCTCGAGCTTCTTTTGGATTTTGAGGTAAGGCTCCTGTTTTCAAGTATGTTATAATCGGTGACATCCAAGTCGGTAATTTCTGTAACTCGGTATTCATAATTTCAGCAAGAGAAACAGAAGGCATCTCTTGGTGACCGACTTGGACATACTCGACATCCTCCATTCCAGTACTTGATGCAAGTTTAGAAAGAGCGTCAGCTGGAATATTTTGCGAACGAGGAATGTGTTCCAACTGAACATCAAGTCGGGACATCTTCTGTTTTACGAGCGTTAAATATGGTAACAATCGAGGTTCTTTAACTTCGAAATCTCCATGGACTTGGTTCACCAGCAATTGTGAATCAGAGAACACCTTTAGTTTATTTACATTCATGGATTCTGCAAGGCTTAACCCAGACAGTAAAGCCTCGTATTCAGCTTCGTTATTTGTCGCCGAAAAAAGGAATTTGACAGAATGACAAAACATCTTGTTTTGAGGATCTATTAGAATGATTCCTCCACCAGCTCGATGTTGAGTTAATGAGCCATCAACATACAAAGTCCATGGTTGATTTTCATTAATTGTCTCGACTGGAAGAGTGAACTCGGCAATAAAGTCGGACAAAGTCTGGGCTTTTATTGCAGTTCTCGGTTTGTAATGAATATCATACTGACCAAGTTCAATGGCCCATTTAATCAGTCTTCCTGACGTGTCAGGTCGGTGTAAGATTGACTTTAAAGGATATGAAGTAAGTACCGTTACTGAATGTTCTTGGAAGTAAAGACGTAATTTCCGAGCTGCGATAACAAGAGCATAGGCTAATTTCTCCATCGGCGGATATCGCAATTCAGCTTCGTGTAAAGCCTTACTGATGTAGTAAATCGGATATTGTTGATGTCCTTCTTCTCGGATAAGAACAGCACTGATAGCAGAATCACTCACTCCCAGGTACAAGAACAGCATTTCTTCAGGTATTGGTTTCTGTAAAGTAGGTGTTTGGAGAAGCGTTTCTTTTATCTTTTTCAGAGCTTGTTGACATTCTTTGGTCCATTCGAAGCATTTTCCCTTCTTTATAGATTCAAAAAAGGGTCTACATCGGTCTGTTGACTTTGATATAAACCGATTTAAAGCAGCAAGTCGGCCGGTAAGAGCTTGAACACCTTTAACCGACGTGGGGGGTGTCAGATCCATAATGGCCTTAATTTTCAGGGGATTTGCTTCAATACCTCGTTGAGTCATAATATATCCCAGGAATTTTCCAGAACCGACTCCAAAAGTGCATTTCTTCGGATTTAACACCATGGAATATTCCCTGAGGATGTTGAACATTTCTTGCAAATGATTAACATGATCAGCACCGTGTACCGACTTAACTAGCATGTCATCGACGTAAACTTCCATTGTATGTCCAATGAGCTTGGCAAACATTTTGTTAACCAATCTCTGATATGTGGCCCCGGCATTTTTAAGACCAAATGGCATCATGGTATAACAGTATAGACCCCGAGCAGAATAAAAGGATGTATGTTCTGCTTCCCCAGGATCCATGGGTATTTGGTTATAACCCGAGTAGGCGTCCATGAAACTCATCAACTCATGTCTGGCAGTGGCGTCTACCATGTAATCGATATGTGGTAATGGATAATTGTCTTTCGGACAAGCTTTATTCAAGTCTGAAAAATCGATACAGAGTCGCCATGCTCCAGAACTCTTCTTCACCAAAACCGGGTTAGATACCCAAGTCGGATATTTAGTTTCTTGAATGAATTTATTGTCGATCAATTTTTGAACTTCGTCTTCAAGTGCCTTTTGTCGGTCTGGGCCAAGTTTATGTCGTTTCTGGACAACCGGTTTAATAGTCGGATCGAGATTAAGTCGGTGTGATGCTATGTTGGGATCAATTCCCTTCATGTCCTCATGTTTCCAGGCAAATACATCTGAATTAACCTTGAGGAACTGAATAAGTTGAGTTCGTATTGGTTCTTCTAAGTTAGCCCCAATTCGAAAAGACTTATCGTGGATTGGATCATCAATAGAAATTATTTCGATTTCTTCCAATGGTTCAGCTCGGTCGAATTTGCTTTTTTCTTTAAACTGGGCACGAGGATCGAGCTCATCTTCTTCATGAACTGGTTCTTTTCCTGGACGTCTTCCACGATCTTGAGTTAAATCATTTGAGGTTTCCATCTTCTCGGATAGTTCAATTTCCATCTCGATAAATGAAGATACCGAGTTCTCAAGAGTTGAAAATTTTTCCTGTTCGTCTTGGACATTCTTTGTCATATGTATCAAAGAGTGTGGTTCTTGCCAAGGTTTGACCCATACTGTCCCACGAGCTTCGTATTGATCTCCATAATGGGTTCCTTCTCCATGGTTTGTGGGAAATTTTAAAGCATAATGAAAAATTGAGACAGCTGCACGGAGTTTATACAAAGCCGTCCTTCCCACAATGGCATTATATTCATTTTTAAGATCTATAACCTTGAACGTCTCCATGATGACCTTGGAGGCCTGTCCAGGAGTTCCAAACCTAATTGGCATGGTTATTTCTCCGAGAGTTGGTGTTATTGTTCCATTAAAACCTTGTACTTGATCTTTACAGGGTTTCAATTCGGTTGGGTCAATTCCCATTTGTTCAAACGTATGAAGCATTAAAATGCTTGAATATGCACCTGTATCAACCATTATCCGATGCACCGGTATTCCACAAATTGGTGCTGTGATCAAGAGAGGATCAGAGTGTGGGTGAGCGAAATAACTAGCATCGTCCACATTAAAAGTAATCGGACAATTATTTCGTGCGTTGACCCTATCTTGGAGATCGGTTGTTATAACAGTTTTTCCCGAGTTGTAAGCTCGTCGAGCATAAGCTTTTATTTGTCGACGTGACTCGAAAGTTTGCCATTACTATTATTAACTCGGGGAACATCGCGGAAACCAGGAGGTTTAGAGCAACCCTTTCGTGGAGTTTCTTCGTTTTTTGTCGAGGATGAAGATCCATTCTCCTTCGAATTCATCATGTAGACTTCTTTATCGCTTTGTCTGATACGTTTTGGATTGATTGGACGATCATCGTCTTCGTCGTCATCTTGGGGTTCTAGCATTCTGCCCTTTCGCTTATAATCCGCATTCTTGGAGAACCTTTGGACTTGTGGGTGTCCAATTAACCGTAATAAGGCAGAAAGTAAGCCCAGACATTCATCTGTATCATGTCCTGCCGATTTGTGATATGAACAATATTTCGTTTTATCCAGTTTTTCTTCTGGAGTTCTCACAGGTCGAGGATCGGGAAGAATTCCCTTTCCTTTTATTTCTTCAAATATAACGGCGGCCCCAGCTGAAAACACTGATTGATAACTGGATTTAACCTCTTCGAGATATTTGGCTCTTGCTTCTTGCACTTCGGGTTTTTTAGAATCCCCGAACCGAGACCGATTTGACTTAAAAAAGTTGTTTTTCTTCTTTCTCGACTCTTGTCCGGCTTCCGACTTATTGGGAGAAAAATCGAAAGTTGGAACCGACATTGACTCTTCAGCAATAATGTGTTGCTGAGCTCGTGCCAAGAAGTCTTGAATGAAGTCGGTTTATTCTGATAAATACTCCAACGAAACAAAGAGTTCAGTTTCAATCCAGCTATAGCCGTGACCAGCAACGTTTCAGGATGACATTGCTCCATATTTTGTATTCGTTCATTAAATCGAGCAATATAATCCTTAACACTTTCATTGTCCTTTTGAACGATATTGGCAATTGATTCTTTTGGGATTAAAGAGACCTGAGCCCCGATAAAATGAGATCGGAAAGCTGTTCTCAATTGTTGCCACCTCGATATTGAATGTCGGGGTAACGAATGATACCATTTTTTAGCACGGGATCCCAAAGTTAAAGAGAACATCCTGCATCTAAGTGCGTCGGTTGCCCCATGAAAATCCATCTACGAGGTATATTGACCGAAATGTGCATCTGGATCCGAGGTACCATCATAAAGACCAATCCGAGGGACCTTAACTTTAGAGGGAAGTGGCTCCATTGTCAAATGAAGAGCTAAGGGAGTCTCGGTTTCCAAATACACGTTCTCCAGGAGAGAACCTCTTCGTTGAGATTCTTCAGGAATATCGTGCCGAGTCTCCAACTCGGCAATTCTTTTTCTCAACATTTCCAATTCTTCTGATTCACGCCTTAAACGATTTCTTTCAATAGTATGACGTAATTCATTGTTATCACGTCGAAATCGATTCCGTTCAATCGTATGACGTAAATCAGATTGTTGGTCATGTTGTGAAGTTTCCAGCAATGAACGTGCGAGATGTTGACGACGTCCAGAATGACTTTCAGCAGTAACTTCTTGTTGAAATGCTTCGGGAACATGACTTTGAACTGGGACTACTCCACGATTATAAGTGGTAGTATTTCGTTGTGATTCAGGTACTCGTGGATGAGAAGTTGCATGTGATGCAGCAGGAATATCATGTCGTTGAACAAACGACGTTTGCTGCCTAGTTAGAAGATTTGGAGCGGGAATTTGATTTGGAATCGTCACCGTTGGTCCTGCTCTTGTCTGTGCCATAAAATTCGATAAATTTCTGATAAACTCCGGGTCTTGGAATAAAACAGAATAATCTATCGGCATAGATGGCACCGTCGAATTTTCAGTTGTACGCGCAGGGTGACGATTAATTCCAGCTTCTGGATTTCATTCTTGTCGTCCAGAACTCGACATCATAAGTTATACGTGTTTGTAAATATTGATTAACTTCACGTACAGTCAAGCAAAGATTAAGAAGGAAAAGGCCCTCCTTCTAGCGCCAAACTGTTGTTGTATGAAATTAACAACGTAAAGTTACAAACAGCTGAGGGTGTTTAAACAAAGATTAATGTAAAATTAGATTTTATTTGATATATTCACAAGAGTACAGGAGTCGGTTTTTTGTTCTTGACCGAGATCATCTCAAGTCCATGTACTATGTGTCGAAAAAGATCCTCGTACTATCATAAATTCTGCTATTTATAGTACAGTAATTTTTGTCTGTTTGTTTGAAATGGATAAGAACGTATTTAATGTTGAGCTGCTTCACTTTAAGCGGTGGCAAACATCAATGGTTACTTTTTTTGTTTTGCTCGTCCAATCAGGTGCTTACAGCTTGTTTTCTTCCTGGATACTTGAACTTTGTGGTAGTCGGTTTGAATAAAGGAAACTTGATTCGACTTGTCATAATATTGGTTAAACTGAAGTCGGTTTATTTACATCTGTCTCAATAGTCGGTACCTTTGACAATCTCGGAAGTCGGTAATTAATTCAATGAATACCGACCTGTTCTAAGTGTCTTCTTCCGGAGGATTATTTCTTCAATAAAGTGATTAATCACCACCTTCAATTATGTAATCAAGTCGGATATCAACAAGGTAGAACCATGAAAAATGATGCAACTATCAATTCGACGGTGAAAGATAACTTCTATCCATCTGAAATCTGAAAGGTAAAAAAGTATAATCCTGTGACGCAAAGATAACTTATATATTGTACGGTTACATGTACTAGTAATCATTATAAAAAGTAATTTATTATTCTTTTAAAGAAAGTTTATTTTAAAAAAAATATACAATGCTAAAAAAAAATTCAACAGAATTTTCTTTTTTAGTATTAAAAGTGTTTAGTGAAAAATTATACATACTATGTCAAGTAAATGCCTAATATTTTTATATAGATATAAGGATTTGTTACTATAATTAATTAAAATAATAAGCTAAAAAATAAATAAAATTTACATTAATTGGATAGCCTGCAATTTNTAAATCTTAAATGTAAAAGTAATTGTTCTTAAATTGTGTTTAAAATTAACAAATTATACAACCTAATGAATTTAGTATTAAATAAATTAAATATGCCATAGTTTTTTTTAAATATTAATTAAATACCACCGAATTTCATTTTTATATTTTTTAAAAATTCTTTATAAATTTGAAATGAATACATCCCGTAACCCCGTTAACTTTAGCTGGATTATTTATATGATTCTTAAAGAAACAGCAAACCAGTCTAAGAAACAATGAATTTTGAGGGATTAAAATCCAAGTTTTATTATCTTTGTAATGAATATTGTGTTTATAACAACTAACAGGAGATTAATGAAAATGACAGGAGATTTCGTTAAACGAGAAAAAACCCTGTCTTCAGTTTGAAGTTAAAATGATTGGAAGTATGTGGGTCCAACGATATACAGTACCAGTGAGCTGTCAACATTGTCGGTTGTGTTTTTACTAGTACATACTACATATAATACAAGTTAGAGAACAAAATAATACAAGTTTTAGAGAACAAAATAATGTACATAATGGAATTATATATTCCCTCTTATCCCCTATAAATAATTCCGAATGTGTTAAGTCTAAGTGACAGACTCCCATACTTCGAGATCTTAGGTGTTGAAATTTCATGTTTCATTATTTAGCTTGGATAGATTTTAATTAATTCTAATTAAAAAATAATTAGGTCTGGATTACCATAAAAATGTTGATTATTTATGATAATTTTAGACCTATTATTTTTATTTTAATATTATTTCCGATTATAACCATTGAATTGTAAATGTATTTAAAAGTTGGTAACTTTTGTATTTCTTATCACTTTTACATATATAATACATCAAGGGTAAAATCCACTTTTGGTCCTCCATGTTTAGGGGGTATCCAGACTGAGTCCTTATTATGTTTTGGTGCCCAATTTTAGTCCTTAAAACAAAAAAATGAGTCCCTATTATGTTTTGGTGCCCAATTTTAGTCCTTAAAACAAAAAAATGTAGTCCCTATAATAGGAAAAAATCCACTTTTAGTCCTTCATGTTTAGGGGTATCCAGACTTAATCCCTATTATGTTTTGATGCCCAATTTTAGTCCATAAAACAAAAAAATGTAGTCCATTTACCTCAATTTCTGTGAATTAACGGTCCATTTTTGTTCGATGTGATGTTCTTTATTTTTTTAAAATTTGTTGATTAATGTCAACTTTGACCAAAGAAAAATAAAAAAAAATTTAAATGCTGAAAATATATTAATCAAAAATTAAACTAAAACAAGAAATTGCACCAAATTAAATTAAAATATTTGCTCGTCCGATTTCTATTTCCCTAGCATTCGCGCTGCGGAGCAAGCCTGGAATCACAGCTACTGCTCTTGCACCCATTTCCGGGTCATGCCATCGAAAAAAATTGCACCTATCAACCCTCTGTTTTTTAACCATTTCTTATCATATTCCAATTGAAGTTCACAGAAAGTACTTACAGGATATAGAGGAACTCAAGAATCTTCTCCCGGGATTATCATCCTTCCAGCATGTAGTCAACTTTGCAACCAGCTCACATCTACAAAATACCACACCATTTCCATCCATTTGATCGGATTTAGTCTCTAGGCGGTCAGTTTTTTTTTTCTACGTTTCACTGCAGTTCACCATTTCTGCCTTTTATTTTACCTTTTTTCAGCATTTAAATTTTCTTTTATTTTTCTTTGGTCAAAGTTGACATTAGTCAACAAATTTTAAAAAAATAAAGAACATAACGTCGAACAAAAATGGACCGTTAATTCACATAAATTGAGGTAAAGGGACTACATTTTTTTGTTTTAAGGACTAAAATTGGGCATAAAAACATAATAGGGATTAAGTCTGGATACTCTTAAACATGGAGGACTAAAAGTGGATTTTTCCCTATTATAGGGACTACATTTTTTTGTTTTAAGGACTAAAATTGGACACCAAAACATAATAGGGACTCAGTCTGGATACCCCCTAAACATGGAGGACCAAAAGTGGACTTTCCCCATACATCAAATTATTTATCTTTTGATGAGCTTCGATTTTACATCCATATTGTATGTATAAAATAAATATATTATATTTATCTTTATAATAATAATAAAACTATTTATTATTATTATAATATTATAAAAAAATATTATAATATGACACAAGTAAGTCGCACAAGTAACAAATGTCACTCTAAAATATATAATTATATATTTTTTTTATAAAAAGAATTTAAATTTTAAACCACTTTTCTCATTAATTTTAAGTTTTAAGAAAAGAATGTGTTGTCCTAGTTTTCCCTATACATCTTAATAAGGGGGGTTGCGGGGTTTCCAGCGTACCACGTGACCACTCCCTAGTTCTTTTTATGTTCTGTCTGATGATCGTTTTGGGCCGTGTTATTTGGGCCAATTGTGTTATTTATTTATTTATTTTCCTTTAGGTATGTCGCTATTTTTACAAGGCATGTTGCATTTTAATCTCTTTGTTATTTATTCTCTGTTTTCTACAATTTTACTATTTTATACCGATATTTATTTCACCACCACCACGTGGGATTCTCTGCCCATATCTCTGTCTTCTTCCCCAAGCCCTTCAAATTGGATTTCAACCCGTTTCAAAAACTCTATTTCCATCAATCTCCTTTTTTTCTCCGAAAATCCTTTCGCCAGTCTCTCTTTTGACGATGGTTGTGATTGGGTACTATTCGAGACGATTAGGCCAATTTTGTGGGATTACAACTCCCCTACTCTCTCCTATGTTTATTGCTTGATTTACATATTTCCTAAAAGTTATTTCTCGCGCCTTACCAGAGAAAGTGCATATATGATTTGCCCTTGGTGTGAGTTTTTT
>BKCP01009403.1:1245755-1263976 GCA_008636005.1 Striga asiatica | reverse complement strand
GNGNNGAAAGTGTTCTTCATAAAACTTCAAGAAAGAGTTCTTAAAATTCCCAAATAAAATTCATAAATATTCCTATACAAGAAAACCGAGTCTTTTCTACTAGCGAAGGAAAGTCGTCGGAATCGGGATTCATAGGGTGGATACGTTTAGAGGGAAGACACTTGGATTCCTCTAGCGAGTAACCTCAAGTCGTTGAAGTTACAACCGGGAACCGATTCCCTCATCCATCATCAATAGTGAAGGAGTTCAAGACATTCGGTAAATATTTTTACTAGTATTTACTTTATAGTAACAAATCAAAATTTGTATATGATGCATGTTTTAAAGATGACGATCAGTTAATTCGCAATTAGTATGTATGGGTGTTGTATTTATACGATAAATACTTATTTAAAAAATTTTAAATTCCGCTGCGTACAGCCCGTACGGTACTATCGAACCCAACACTCCTCTCCATTTCTAGCAACTTCAGAAGTTGGTGGCGGTGGATCTCAAACCTTGATCACTTAGATATACCAGAGGCTAGGATTCAACAATTCACTTATATCCTTGGTGGTTCTGGAAAGTCCAAAACCATTGGGTTTTTTAGGGATTATGGGTTCTTGTGAAGACTATTCTGAAAAGTCTGCTTCCAGAGAATGGCAGGAGTTCTCCAACATGAAGAAGGTTATTTGATGGTTCTGCGGTTATTAGGGTGATGTTAATGTTGGGTTTGCATATCTAAAAGTTAGCTAGGTTCTTCAATTCAGTGGTTGAGTTCTCTTTTGTTCCTAACTGTCTTTTATTTTGCTTCTTTGGCTGGGGTGTTGCTTTGTCTTTGTTTCTGAAGGTCTCGAGCGCATGTGCTTGCGTTTGGTTCTATTCTTGGGTGTTTTCTCATGTTGTTGCTTTGAGGCCGCCGATGGTGTGGTTCTTCCTTGTATTTTCTCAGTGTTTTTAGACCATTTGGTTCTTTGGTTTGTAAGACATTTACCTTTGGTTTTATGTCGAGTTAAATCTGTCGTTTTGAAAAAAATAATATATATATTTATGTCGAGTTAAATCTGTCGTTTTGAAAAAAATAATATATACATATATATATATATATATATATATATATATATATATATTTCTCGTTCCCCCTGGCCCCAACTCTTGAGCCTATGACAACTAGTTGTATTAAACCCAAGTTTTTATTGTTAAAATTTCAAAATAAAAAAATGTTAAAGGCAATGCACTATGTTATAGATCATAGATAGTAATACAAATTTTCTTTGAGGCATCTCTTCAAACGTCTCATCATGGACTCATGGATATCCTTCTTCCTACGAACTCTTTGAAATGATATCACCTTCCATGCCACACAACTTATTGCCTAAACCTACAGACCTCGATTTTATCCCAAGACACCATGGATTGAGACAAAGTTAGCTGCTGAGACCCAACTTATTATTCAATACCACTATGGTCTAACCAGGGAAAAAATGCACCTTTTCTTATTATTCATATATATCCCGATGATTTAATTAAAGTATTTGTTGCAGACTACTCTCGCTCATCTTCGATCTTCAGACAAATCCATGGGTACGTTGAGATCCCACGACCTGAAGGACCTTCAGGACTTCCCCTCATATGAAGCTCCAGCACCTTCAAACAAGTCACTTTAGCGAAATCAAGTCGGTGAAAAGACCATTAACTTCCCTGGCCAATGCTTCAAAATGCCTGAAAGGTAACTCGATCACCTTGGAACAACTACACATTCTTGCATCTAGTTGAGATTTTACCCTCTCTCCAAAGAGGAGGTTGGATTATAGGACAATAAGTGAAAACTAAACAGAGACCACTACACAATTAAAATGATAACTCGGGTGGATAATAAATTCTTGTGTGGATCAATGTAATGATTGGTCACATTGAAATGACATATTTTATTTTAAAAAATATATACTCACCAAAGTATAATAGACATATAATGAGGTGTCAGACTCTGTGCATCGAAAACCCACTATGCCAAGCACGAGAGCTTGCTTCAA
Organism: Striga asiatica; assembly: GCA_008636005.1. Classification (NCBI taxonomy): domain Eukaryota; kingdom Viridiplantae; phylum Streptophyta; class Magnoliopsida; order Lamiales; family Orobanchaceae; genus Striga; species Striga asiatica. The sequence goes on along the minus strand of BKCP01009403.1, from coordinate 1,261,964 downwards.
GTCATAAAGTGTCTTGTTTAACTTTTACACATAATAAGGATAGTTAGGAACTTAGGATCTATGAAACAAGGAGGTTGTGTCATGTATATTTCTCTTCAAGACAACTCCACAAAAAGGCAATGTTGTCGTGGAGTCCAACCATTAGAGCATCTCCAATGCTCAAATATTGTTGTGGTAAATTACATTCCACAACAACACATTTTGTAATATCACGACTATCCATCCTCAAATGTATAATGTGATCACAAATGTTGTGGTGATGTAAAAATAATTAATGTATACAATATAGAGAATGATGTGATTCATCCACAATTTCCTCTACACTCAAGCTAGCCAATGAAGAGAAGAGAGAGAATATTTTTACCAATTTCTAGCTATTTAATTAGTTTTCTTACATCTTGTTAAAATTTTAATATTTGGTAAATAGATAAAATTGTAGTTAGACTATATTGTGCATTGGAGATAATTTTTTAATTTTATAGTTGTAAACTTAACATTTTTCCTACATGGTTCACAATCCATTATATTGACATTTGTCAAACTTTATTCCATAACAACCTTAGAGCATTGGAAATGCTTTTAGATAAACACAAACTGAGGACTAAACGGATAGTGGTGTGGTTCCAAATAGGGTTGAAAGTATGAAAATGATTCATACGAGTATGAAAATGATTCATACGCCCCTTAATGCGAAAGACCCTTTTACAACGCACGGCATTTTGATTGTTTTTGGGCTCAACCTAATCCCACATTCCAATTTCAAAGAAGGCCACCAAATTCAACGAACAAAGTAGAAAGCCATGAACCGTCAACAATAGAGTGGGATATTGTAGGACTTAGTTTTATCTATAGATGTGGCAGGTAATAGACAATACTTTGGATTAGGGTTCCCGATATTTATTTTGACATGCAATACGAGACATATAGTGTAGACAATGGATGTAGCTAAGGTTGGATTTGCATAAAAAGGCAAAAATGGGTCAATGAACACCACCAATTGGGGTGTTGATGGCATTGACAAGTACCGTAATGTGAGATAATGAGGAGTAGCAAAAGAAAAACAAATCCGAAAGAATTCAACATGATGAAAAACAATAGGCTTTCTTGTGACGTGATACACACTTCAAATAACTAGAGAATATGAAAGGATGGGACAGGGTTTTCCACTTATTGATGTTAGGTGGTTGACCAACATGGAGGGGTGGTGGTTAACCAACATGGAGGGGTGAATCTAGCTCATAGAATGAGTGATGACTTATTTGTTATTAGGAAAAAATATATTATACTATTATAGAAAATTATAAATATAAAACACAAATTTATAATATACTTATGAGTTTTCATAGCTCAATATTGCTCTATAATAAGCAGATAAAAGTCCTCAATAGTCAGATTGGATCGTAGGCATACATTTACCGGCTTCGCGGTCGTTGATTTTTCATCACTGTTCTTTTGGCCCAACAATATTAGAATTCACTTCAAGTATATTTGAAATGAAAGTATCTCATTTTAAAATATTTTCACATGCGCTTTTTTTTCGAGGTAGTTTTCAAAGTTATTTCTCCATAATTTGATGTAAAAACAAAAATTATAATGTATATAATGCTTTACTAATATATCAAACTTTTAAGAGACTACAATTTAATTTATTAACCACACACAAATTATAATTGATGATATTATTATTTTAGATAATTAAGAAAAATGATAAGAAGGTTAAATTTACTTTGACCAATATTATTAGTAAGAACAGTGATTTTTTTTTCTCCATGTGGCAGATAATAGACAATACTTTAGATTAGGGTTCCCGATATTATTTTGACATGCAATACGAGACATATAATGTAGACAACAGATGTGGGTAAGGTTGGATCTACATAAAAAGGCAAAAATGGGTCAATGAACACCACCAATTGGGGTGTTGCTGGCATTGACAAGTACCGAAATGTGAGATATTGAGGAGTAGCAAAAGCAAAAAAAATTCAAAAGAATTCAACATGACGGAAAACAGTGGACTTTCTAGTGACATGATACACACTTTGAATAACTAGAGAATATGAAAGGATGAGACGGGGTTTTCCGCTTATTGTTGTTAGGTGGTTGACCAACATGGAGGGGCGAACCATATTTGTTGTTATTAAAAATAAAAAAACTAGTACGCTACCCGTGTACTACACGGGTCCATGAAAAAATAATTTGAACAAAAAATATAAGAGTTTAGTTATTGCAAATATATACAAAAAAAAAGCCTTTTTTTGTTGTTTTCATTGTCGCTTTCATCTCTCTCTCTCTCTCTCTCTCTCTCTCTCTCTTATGATGCAATTTCATAGTGTGTTCTTTATTTACTCTTTTATGTTCTTTAAGGATTACTACTTGTACTTGTTTTGGGATATGGGCTCGGCCACCTACAGTAAATACAGCTGATGAGTATAGAATCATCTCATTTTATATATAGTTTATTTATTTTATTTAGTTTCCCTGATGAATAGGGGGACATCTCATTTCATAGATAGTTTGTTTATTTTACTTTAGTTTATTTTTCTTTTACTTTTCTGCTTCATAATCAATACTGTCTTCACCAATAACTCATGTCATCAGATATTTTTTAGCTCTTTTTACCTACAGCTACAAGATATTTTTAGCTCCTTTTTTCATGCAGCCAAATGATCTCTCAAATGATTTGAATTTTGTGTGGTGAAAAGTTATAAAAATTATCATAGTTTGTGTCTTCATGTGTGAGGTTTGAACGTATTATTTTTCTTAGATTTTACGTTCACATTGTGTTGTTTTGATTTTTGGCTTTTGATGGGTGTACAATTTGTTGCTTTGTTTTGTTAGTTAAGTTTTGCATATGTTTTTTTAAAAATTGTCAGCTCAATCAGGACATTTCTAAATTCTATTGCAATTTAAGGTCATACAAAAGTCTAAATTCTATTGCAGCTGGAGGGCACGCACACTGAGAGCACCGATTGTCACCGCCTTCATACCAGATCTTGGACTGCGCAGCACTTGGCCAGCCAGACGTTACCCCACTTAGGTGGACCGACTCAGCCTAGCCACAGGCGGACCCAGTCTGATGGCACCTCCGACAGTTGATATGTCAGATTGTAAGTCACCTCCCTAACTTGAAACGCGCGTGGCATGGCGAATATGGCCACCCTCGCTCACATCCACTCCCTTGTCCGTGATCATAGGCTTGACTTTGCCGCTTTTCTGGAGCCCATGACACCCAACCCTTTTTTTTGACTTCTACTCACGCTGCCTTGGTTTTCACACTGGCGTGAGAAACAATTTTAATAAGATTTAGTTTTTTTACTCGTGTCATCCGTGATATCGTGCAAATGTTGCACGTCGAGCTTTCTGTTGCCCATCTCCCTGAGCCCATCTTCCACACACTGGTTTATGCCACTTGCGCGAGGGTCGGGTACTATGATCTGTGGGGCACCATGCGTGAGATTGCTAAGAGTATGGAGGGATTATTATGGATGGTCCGATGTGATTTCAACATCTTTATGCATCCTGATAAGTGCATTGGTGGCCATCGGACCGTTCAGCGGAGATGTGGGATTTCACTCAAGCGGTGGTGGATTGTGAGTTAGTTGACGCTGGTTGCGATGGTTCTCCCTTCACTTGCGAGCGGGGCGGAGTCAAGGAGAGGATCGGCCGTGCTTTGGTCTCTGACGCATGGACGAGGGTGTTTACGGTTTCGACCGTCACGCACCTTCCTTGAATAAAGTCTGACTATGCTCCCCATCTCATCCAATGGCGATTCTTGAGCGTCCCCCACCGATTTTCTTTCCGGTTCCAGAACAAGTGGGTTCACCACCACACTTTCCATGAAATTGTCAAGGACTCTTGGCTACAGTCGATTAGGCTTTTTGGGATGCACAACCTGGAGGCCAAGCCCGAGAGACTACGGCGTAGGCTGAGGTAGTGGAATTGGGATGTTTTTGGACACCTCTCAGAGCCTTCTTGCAACTCAGAGTGCGTATGCAGACACTGAGTGAGTTTATGATCTGAAATCCTCTCCCGAGAACAGGGCCGCGATGCGCCTATGCCATGCCGAGTACCAGCTCTAACTCCTTAAGGAGAAGGATTTCTATAAGCAGAAGGCCGTCGTGCACTGGGTTGCTGAGGGGGAGCGCAATACCAAGTACATTCAGGGGTTTGTGAGGCAGAAGCATATCAGATGGTATATCCATAATATCGAGGACAACGGGTCACCCCTGACATAGGAGTTTCAGATATGGGAGTCAGCCGTGGCGTACTTTCAGTCTCTCTTCAGCTAACAGAGGGACTTGCTCGCGCCCCCATCGCTTACTTATTCCCCACCATCCCTCAGTTGGTCGACCTTGTTGGCCTTTTCGAGCTCCCGTGCATGGAGGAGGTTCAGGAGGCTGTTTATCAGATTGATCCAAACAACGTCTCTGGCCTAGATGGCTTCTCGTTTCTTTTCTATCAGGCCTGTTGGGAGCTTAATGAAACTGATGTTGAGGAGGTTGTGTTAGATTTCTTTTCTGGTTACCAAATTCTAGAGTCCTTGATGACTACCGCTGTCGCCTTAATCACCAAAAGACCTTGCCCGAGCTCTTGGTCAAATTATAGGCCTGTAATCTTCTGTAATGTAACTAACAAACTCATTTCCAAAATTCTTAACGGGCACCTTGCCCCTCTCCTTACTTTTCTCATCTCTTCGAACTAAAATGGTTTCGTCAAAGATCAGGTCATTAATGATAACATAATTCTGGACTAGGAGATGATCCACGACATCACCCATGATCCACGACATCTCCCATGCGAATCGGTTGCGAGTTTCAAAGAATCTTGACATGGCTAAGGTGTATGATAGAGTTGAGTGGTGGTTTCTCAGGGAGGTGTTGATCTGGATGGGCTTCTCGGAGCGGTGGGTTAGTTTTGTGGAGGCGTGTGTAGAGCACTGCATGTTCTCAGTTCTAGTTAATGGCAGCCCTACCGACTTCTTCTCTTATTCCGGCAGGAGACCCACTCTCCCCCTTGCTTTTTGTTCTTGAGGCGGACTACCTTTATTTCTGTCTTGATGCCTGCATCCGCGATAACCCAATGATGTACTAGTGGTTATGGTCCTTCCATCTCGTACCTCTCTTATGTAGATGACATCATTATCTTCACTCATGAGATGATGATGGACTGGTCGATCTTATGCACTTTCTGGAGCATTATGGCTCGACACCGGTCAACTTTTCAGTGTGCAGAAGAGCACATTGATCCTCTCACCTCCCATTGCGAACCGGTGGGTATGGCAGGTCCACGAGAGTACTGCGTTCACGCGCGGCGATCTCCCCATCATCTACGTCGGCACCCCTCTGCACAAGGGCCATCTCACGAGAGCGCTCTTTGCAGACATCAGGTAGAGGATGATTGACTGAATCTCCGGTTGGTCGCATAGACAACTTTCTTTTAGGGGTTAGCTCGTACTGAACAAGAGCACCCTCCCGCTTCATCTCTTTAAGGTCCTCGATCCCCCTAGATCGACTCTCCACAATCTAGATCAGATCATGGCTTGTTATTTCTGGGGACACAGAAACGACTCCCAGTGGGGAAGACAAGTCCACTGGGTAAAGTAGGACTCTGTTTGCTGGCCTTTTTTTTTCGAGGGTGGCTTGCAATCCTGTGCTTATCGGATGTTGTCACCGTCTTCTCTTATAATATGTGGTGGTGCTTCTAGGAGGGTAAGTCACTTTGGGCTCAGTATCTTCGTGCGAATTACTGCCCCAAAAGTGCCAGTCATCCCTGTCAGGTGACAACCACCAATCAGGATAGTAGACAGTGGAGGCGGCTCACCAGGGTAGGTAGGTGTGCCCAGGAGCATATCTTCTGGACGTTGGGTGAGGGGGATGTTAGCTTTTGGGATGAGTGGTGATTTGGTAAAGAGCCCTTTTCGAGCAATAGACATGTCACTCACTCCCCTTCCCTGCGGGTGAAGGACCTGTGGACCGATGGGACGTGGGATAGGGATATGTTAAAGAGAGAGTTGGGTACTGGAGCGGGTTTAACTAACCAGTTATTACAACAGATCCAGAAGATTCCATCTCGGAGGATGGTTCAGACGGTATGAGGTGAAGACTTAGATAGGGTGTATTTTCTACGACCTCGAATTGGGGGAAAGTACGGCTGGGTGACCGGCCTCTTTGGGGACATTTGGACCGACCTGCTTACCCCGACCATCTATGTCTTTGTTTGGCGCCTTCTTCTGTGCCGGATCGTGATTGACTCTGTGGTGCAGGCGAGGGCGGTTTCCTTCCCCTCGCGGTGTTACTGTTGTGCCGAAACTAGTGATTTCTAGACTGAGACTTTTTCCCATTTATGCAAGGTTGCGAGGAGAGTGTGGGAGCGTTTTTCCACTTTTACTCATATACCGCTAACCACTACAAACAATTTCTTTGTGCTCTTGAGTTTTTTCTCACAGCACACACATTTTAGGCACGTGGGTTTCCTTATTCCTTGTCTGATCCAGTGGTTCATCTGGACAGAGAGGAATAGTGCGAAGCATAGGGATATTACTTTTTTGTGCTCTCACATTTTGTAAGTTGATCGACATCTCTACCTTTTAACAGCTTTGGGCTAACTCACGCCTAGAGATTGGACAAGCTGTACGCTGCCCCACCGCTTTGTGTCATCTCCGCTGTCGCTTGTCCAGCACCCACGACCCAGAGCTGTTGATTGGCTATGACCCTGGTCCCCTTGGGTTAAGCTGAACACCGACAGATATTTTGACCGACTTACCAGAGCCGCCGAAGGCAGGAGCTTGATTAGGGATCACAACGGATCTCTCATTACTGCCATCCACGCCTTCTTCAGGCCTCCTCGAGTTACGACGTGGAGGTTCAGGTGCTCCAACTCGGTCTTCAGATTGTAGCCTCTATCTCTACTCACATTTGGATTAAGCTAGATGCTGCTGTTGTCGTCACCCTCTTGACCTCGGGCCACCAGGGCTCGTGACAGATTCAACATCCGCTCATGCGCATTAGATCCACACTTCAGTCAGTCCGCTACTGGATCTCGCACTTTTGCAAGGGGAACCGACTGGCGGACTACCTAACCAGCCTCGGTGCCTCCACTCCCCAGAGGCGCACCTTCCACCCGGACGATGCCTCTCTCTGTCTTTGTACTCTTGTGCAGATGGATCAAGATGGCGACCCCTCATTGAGATTCTAGTAGTGGTTCTGTATTTTTGTGCTTTGGCCCACTTGTGGTGCAGACTCCTAACCTGGGCACCTGTCAACCCAGGGTCAAACTTTGCATTTTGGTTGTTGTTTTTTCCTTTCTAGAAAGAAAAGTTGGAAACTGAACATCAAAGGGAAATTATAGTATTTCATATGGAAATGTTTCTCAGGGTCTTTTCATGTCAGCACCGTCTAAGAAGCAGAGGAGTATTCTTTGACACTATCTGCCATTATTGTGGGGAGGATGAGGAGACCACTAAGCACATTTTATTCACTACAATAGAGCTATCTAAGTGTGGAAATCCTTTCATATTGACTGGGAGAATCTCCTCTCCATTTCTAGAAACTTAAGAAGTTGGTGGCGGTGGATCTCAAATCTTGAGCACTTAGATATACCAGAGGCTAGGATTCAACTCTTCACTTATATCTTTTGGTGGCTCAGGAAAGTCCGCAACCACTGGGTTTTTTTAGGGATTATGGGTTCTTGTGAAGACTATTCTAAAAAGTCTGCCTCCAGAGAATGGCAGGAGTTCTCCAACATGAAGAAGGTTATTTGATGGTGCTGCGGTTATAAGGGTGATGTTAGCTAGGTTCTTCGGTTCAGTGGTCGAGTTCTCTTTTGTTCCTGTCCGTTTTTTATTTTATTTCTTTGGCCAGGGTGTTGCTTTGTCTCTGTTTCTGAAGGTCTTGAGCGCATGTGCTTGCGTTTGGTTCTATTCTTAGGCGTTTTCTCATGTTGTGGCTTTGAGGCCGCCGATGGTGCGGTTCTTCCTTGTATTTTGTCAGTGTTTTTGGACCATTTGGTTCTTCGGTTTGTAAGACATTTACCTTTGATTATATGTTGAGTTAAATCTGTCGTTTGGAAAATAGTAATATATATATATATATATATATATATATTTATCACCCCCCCTGCCCCCAACTCTTGAGCCTGTGACAACTAGTTGTATTAAACCCAAGTTTTTATTGTTAAAGTTAAAAAAAAAATGTTAAAGGCCACGCACAACGTTATAGCTAATAGATAGTAATACAAATTTTCTTTGAGGCCTCTCTTCAAACGTCTCGTCATGGACTCATGGATATCCTTCTTCTTACGAGCTCTTTGAAATGATATCACCTTCCATGTCACACAACTTATTGCCTAAACCTACAGACCTCGATTTTATCCCAAGACGCCATGGATTGAGACAAAGTTAGCTGCTGAGACCCAGCTTATTATTCGATACCACTATGGTCTAACCAAGGAAAAAATGCACCTTTTCTTATTATTCATATATATTCGGATGATTTAATTAAAGTATTTGTTGCAGACAACTCTCTTTGCTCATCTTCGATCTTCAAACAAATACATGGGTACGTTGAGATCACGCAACCTGAAGGACCTTCAGGACTTCCCTTCATATGAAGCTCCAACGCCTTCAAACAAGTCATCTTAGCGAAATCAAGTTGGTGAAAAGACCATTAACTTCCATGGCCAATGCTTCACAATGCCTGAAAGGTAACTCGATCACCTTGGAACAACTACACATTCTTGCATCTAGTTGAGATTTTACCTTCTCTCCAAAGAGGAAGTTGGAATATAGGACAATAAGTAAAACTAAATAGAGACCACTACACAATTAAAATGATAACTCAAGTGAATAATAAATTATTGTGTGGATCAATCTAATGATTGGTCACATTGAAATGACATATTTTATTTTAAAAAATATATACTCAGCAAAGTATAATAGACATATAATGTGGTATCAGACTATGTGCATCGAAAACCCACTATGCCAAGCATGTAGATCTTGCTTCAAGTCATAAAGTGTCTTGTTTAACTTTTACACATAATAAGGATAGTTAGGAACTTAGAATTTATGAAACCAGGAAGTTGAGTCATGTATATTTCTCTTCAAGACAACTCTACAAAAAGGCAATGTTGTCGTGGAGTCCAACCATTAGAGCATCTTCAATGCTCAAATATTGTTGTGGTAAATTACATTCCACATCAACACATTTAGTCCTCAAATGTATAATGTGATCACAAATGTTGTGGTGAGGTGAAAATAATTAATGTCTACAATGTAGAGAATGATGTGGTTCATCCACAATCTCCTCCACTCTCTAGCTAGCCAATGAAGAGAAGATAGAGAATTATTTTTACCAATTTCTAGCTATTTAATTTTTTTTCTTACATCTTGTTAAAATTTTAATATTTGGTAAATAGATAATATTGTAGTTAGACTACATTGTCCACTGGAGATAATTTTTTAATTTTATAGTTGTAAACTTAACATTTTTCCTACATGGTTCACAATCCAGTTAATTTATTGATATTTGTCAAATTTATTCCATAACAACATTAGAGCATTGAAAATGCTTTTAGACAAACACGTACTGAGGACTAAGCGGATAGTGGTGTGGTTCCAAATAGGGTTGAAAGTATGAAAATGATTCATATGCTCCTTAATGCGAAAGACCCCTTTACAACGCACGACATTTTGATTGTTTTTGGGCTCAACCTTATCCCACATGCCAATTTCAAAGAAAAGGCCACCAAATTCAACGAACAAAGTAGAAAGCCATGAACCATCAACAATAGATGAGATATTGTAGGCCTTAGTTTTATCTATAGATGTGGCAGGTAATAGACAATACTTGGGATTAGGGTTCCCGATATTTATTTTTACATGCAATACGAGACATATAGTGTAGACAACGGATGTGGATAAGGTTGGATCTGCATAAAAAGGCAAAAATGGGTCAATGAACACCACCAATTGGGGTGTTGATGGCATTGACAAGTACTGTAATGTGAGATATTGAGGAGTAGCAAAAGAAAAACAAATCTGCAAGAATTCAACATGATGGAAAACAAAGGGCTTTCTTGTGACATGATACACACTTTGAATAACTAGAGAATATGAAAGGATGGGACAGGGTTTTCTGCTTATTGATGTTAGGTGGTTGACTAGGGGTGAATCTAGCTCATAGAATGAGTGATGGCTTATTTGTTATTAGAACAAATATATTATACTATTACAGAAAAGTATAAATATAAAACACAAATTTATAATACACTTATGAGTTTTCATAGCTCAATATTGCTCTATAATAACATCGTTGATTTTTCATCACAGTTCTTTTGGCCCAACAATATTAGAATTCGCCTCAGGTATATTTGAAATGAAAATATCTCATTTTAAAATATTTTCACATGCGTTTTTTTTCGAAGTAGTTTTCAAAATTATTTCTCCATAATTTGATGTAAAAAAAAATTATAATGTATAAAATGCTTTACTAATATATCAAACTTTTTAAGAGCCCACAATTTAAGTTATTAACCACACACAAATTATAATTGATGATATTATTATTTTAGATAATTAAGAAAAATGATAACAAGGTTAAATTTACTTTGACCAATATTATTAGTAAGAACAGTGATTTTTTTTTCTCCATGTGGCAGATAATAGACAATACTTTAGATTAGCGTTCCCCATATTATTTTGAAATGCAATACGAGACATATAGTGTAGACAACGGATGTGGCTAAGGTTGGATCTACACAAAAAGGCAAAAATGGGTCAATGAACACCACCAATTGGGGTGTTGCTGGCATTGACAAGAACCGAAATGTGGGACATTGAGGAGTAGCAAAAGAAAAACAAATTCAAAAGAATTCAACATGATAAAAAACAATGGACTTTCTAGTGACATGATACACATTTTGAATAACTAGAGAATATGAAAGGATGGGACGGGGCTTTCCGCTTATTGTTGTTAGGTGGTTGACCAACATGGAGGGGCGAACCATATTTGTTGTTATTAAAAATAAAAAAACTAGTACGCTACCCGTGTACTACACGGGTCCATGAAAAAATAATTTGAACAAAAAAATAAAAGAGTTTAGTTATTGCAAATATATACAAAATAAATAAATGAAAGAAAACAAAAAACTACTATACATTGGTATTTTATTTCAAAATTTTAAAAATTTATTTGTGCACAACATTATTAGTTCTACTTAAAATTTATCAACTTGGAAAAATAAAAAAATATGATGAATAGGACAAAGTTTATCAACTTAGAAATATAAGATAAATGATGATAATTAAGATAAGGTCTAAAATCGATGAGAATTAAGATAGGGGACGTGTTTAGTTAAGATTTCATTAATTATATTACCAATAAAATTATAATATATAATTTTAGTTCATCATCTTCATTACGCAAACAAAGTCACAAACTCAAATATTGGCCAAAGTCTATCAACTTGAAAAAATAAAAAAATATGATGAATGGGATAAATCTTTAGTAAAATGAAATAAGGAAATAAAGATTTGTGTGATCTTTAAATTAAAGATAAATTTGGTAATGAAAGAGAGATTGATGACAGACAATATGTATGGTAAAAATATTATTTATGACACTTTCCAAGCCAACTTTGTTTCCAAATTTTTTATCCGAACCTAAATACAAAACATGGTATTGTGACATATAGGATTCCAAAACATGCGAGCCTGCCACTTAGGCTCCACACGTTTTGAACTTATGAGTTTTCATAGCTCAATATTGCCCTGTAGTAAAAAAATTATTTTTTCTTCACAATTCTTTTGGCTCAACAATATTAGAATTCATCTCAAGTATATTTGAAATGAAAGTATCTCATTTTAAAATACTTTCACATGCGTTTTTTTTTTTCGAGGTACTTTCCAATATTATTTCTCCATAATTTGATGAAAAAAAAAATTATAATGTATACAATGCTTTACTAATATATGAAACTTTTTAGAGCCTACAATTTAAGTTATTAACCACACACAAATTATAATTGATGAAATTATTATTTTAGATAATTGATGATATTATTATTTTAGATAATTAAGAAAAATGATAAGAAGGTTAAATTTACTTTCACAAAAATTAGTAAGAATAATAATTTTTTTTCTCCATGTCCCTTTTTTCTTTTTTTTTGGTTGTTTGTGCTTCTCCAAGGATGGTTCTTAATTTCTATTTTTTATTTTAGTAATGGGGAGTTCTTCTTCTTTGTCTTTGTCTTTTTCTTTGTCTTGCTCAGAAACTATTTTTTTAGTTCTAGTAGTACCTAAGTCATAATAACTTCTTTCGTTCCATTGGTCTTCATATAGATACGCATATGCACCTAGCGACTTTTATAATACTGTAAAAAAGTTAGCGTAGCATTTTTATTTAAAAATTAAAAATAAAAGTAATTTTGACTTTTAAATCATACTAAGATGATGAGACATCGATAACACAACCCTATTCGTCTACGTCTTGGACCGAGCTTTACGTATATTCAATAATTAATTTAGTGTGAAGTTTGGTTATAAATATATAAAATAAATGATATTTGAGTAGGTTTATGCATATCTGTTCCTCAATTTTAAAGAACTATATTTCCTATTTCATAGAAGCCCGTCTCGAAAAGTAGGTCATTAATCACTTACAAATGATGTATTCATATTCACTTTCTCGCACAACTAGTACAAAACCCGTGCGATGCACGGGGTGCACAATTTTAAGGCTATTTATCCAGACTTATAATTATATGCATGAATACAGAAAAATGTACGGGATATATATAGTACGTGACCCGTGCGAGACACAGAATATATTTATTTAAGGAATACTATATTATAAGATGCAATATTCAATAAAAGTTTCATAATACGCAGGAAAATTGTACAATAAGATTGTATTCGACAAACAAACAATCATATATTATTAAAGACTTCCTTGTACACAACATTATGAGTTTGATTTTCCATACAATAATAATAAGATTTTTTGTAAAAAGATAAGAAGGAATTTTCAATCTACACAAACTTTAAACATTAGATGTGTTTACTTAAATCAATGGCTATATAGACAACTAGGCTTGACATCTACTTTATTTATGGGTGACGTAAAATAAAGATTTAATTTTGACCCATTAAATCTTTATTCATAGGCTTGACATATAAAACTGATTTGATGGGATTTTCTTAACTAAACCGATATTATGGGATAAAATAAATCTATACTTACCTTTGACTTTTCCAGCAAAGGTAAAAAAATCGGTTCTAATTTTTATCCCATAACAAATCTTTAATGTCAAGCCTATAAATACCAAAACAAATTTGTAATTAATATCATTCTATTTCCAGCAAGCATTAATTACCTTTGACTTTTCTACCTACTATTTCTAGTAAATAGGATGGCTTTTATATAAGTATAGATTTCATATAATGCAAAGACTGAGATCATAAAAAAGAATCCTAAAAACTGAAACAATATATTTGCATAATTTAAGGCCATTAAGAAATCGATCTCTAAATCAGATTTGATTTTCAGAATATGTTTTTTTATTTCGAATTCAATACAAAATGGAATTCTTTCCAACCAATAGATGTCATAGCAAATATTAATTCTTAACTATTAGACTATTAGTACATACCGAGCAAATTGTGTACTGATTTTAGAAAGTTAAAATGATTCATGTTAGGTAATTTTACATTTTATGCATGTTGAACGGTGGGTTTTAAATATTGTTTCATAAAATGTAAAAGTGTATTATATTATTTTTATGAGATGTTGAATTTGAAATTAATAGAATTCTTCTTCATATGAATTTTAAATGTAACAATATTCTTTGGTATACACTACTAATAAAATTTATATTTAAAGTTTATATTTTTTTTTTTTACCGGAAAAAATTTCTTAATTTAAGGAATCATATATCTTCAATCAGTCCACATCTATATACATTCTTCACAATTTTAAATCTTGAATTTGATGAGAATTCGTATCTATGAGTGCAAAATATGGTTTAACAAATTAATTTTTTATTATTATTCTAGCCATACTTCTTTATACAATTTTTTGTGAAAATATAAAAGTAAATTCTTAATTTTAAATCAGCCGTACATTAAAGAGTACAAATTTGTTGAAATTAAAAAAATAGTTTTTTACTTTTAAACAGACGTAAATTTAAATCAATCATAAAAAAAGTAATATTTGTTTACCATTTAAGGGCAACATTTAATGCTGCTCTATTTTTAGGAGACATTAAATGTATTTGGCGGAAAAAACTTGCTAAAAGTGTTAAATGGTTAATCTTTTAATATAATGATAGATATTTCTTGATTACAAAATATATCTAATTACAAAATATCATTAACATTTCAATTTCTAAATTAAGCGTCAGAAATGTTGTTTTGTAGGTTGATCAAACTCGTGATTTAAAGCGAAACGGTTCGACCTGAAATCTTGATGGATTGATAACTCGAACAATATAAGTTAATAACAAATGGAATAAATATTTTTTCTGGTCCCTAATGTAATTTTACTAGGAAAATATCAAACTCCAAGCTAGACAGGCATGGCAACCACAAGAAAGGGAACCATTATTTTATATATAAAAAAAAAAAGGTTTCTTTATTGAATCACACAAGTGTATTTATTCAAAGTTAGACAGACCTCTTTCCCATTTCACAAGGAGCTGAGCCTGAGAGTAACAAAAACTGTGTATATGAAAAACTAATCAATATGTTATATTCCTATGTTATCATTCTTCCTACTCAAAGAAAACAATGAAGTAAAATGAAGAATCAAATCTTCTTCACTATGCCCCAAAATGTAAAAAGAAAAAGAAAATGTTAAACCTGTCCTAAACTACGCGAAAGATTACTACTACTGGTTGGAGTTGACGAACGAGCGGGAAATTCGAATCTCAAATTACGTTTGCTTCTTGGAGACAAATTCACTTTCTCCAAAGCATGGCACTGCAAACCCGAAGGATAATCTCTCAAACACCCGATTCTTGGCCCGGCCCCTGTGCTCCACTTGCAACTCAATTGCTTTCCCAATTGGAAAGACCCCATTTTCTTGTGGCACTTAATTCTTTCCAATATGTGCTCTTCCGGAATAGTCTCGTGTTCTTCTTCATCGTCAACCAAAGGTACATCTTTTGCCGTCAAATTTTCATCAAACGGTGATTCTAAGAATAATATATTCTTGTCACCCTTGCGTGGTATAACGAGAGACTTGAGTTTATTTAGGCCAAGTTTGACGCTCTCGTTTTCTTCTTTTGGGTTAAATCGAACGTTTTCTTCTACCAAAGGGCGTTCTTTGCCAAACAAGTCATCATAAGACGAGTTGCTTCTAATGTGTTTTGTGGTCGATGAATCTTCTTCGTCAATGGAATCAAGCTGGACGCGAGTGAGATTTTAGATATATCACTAATCTGAATATTACTGAACACGAACAATAGAAAGGAAAGAAACACAGAGGAATTTTTTTCTTTTTTTTTTTTGTTTTGGTTGTGTACCTTAACATGGGTGAGATCTACATTGTTATCTCTCATAAATGATAAGAAGTCCTGGAAATTTTCGCGCGTTGGCCGGTAATGACCACTGTGAGGCCAAACTGCCTGTTTTAAAATCCAACAAAGCACAATTTATAGACTAATATTGAAATATTAAGGGAGCATTCAAGAAAACATATTCCATTTTTGGGGGGAAGCGAACAAAATTGAAAGTCAAGAATCAAAGATGGCACAAATAAGTTGAGATAGAATGAATAACACTGTAAAAGTCATTTACTCATGTGTTCAATAACAAATTACAGAAGCATAAGATGGAATCTGAAAACACAAGACAAGTGATTTATACCTTTAAGATGCCATTTTCGGCTACAATTCTCCCAGCAGCTAGTGTAGCTCCTCCAGCTAGAAAACTCGAGTGTTGAAATAAACCTTTTATCTTTTTCCCTACATATAATGTTCTTGATGTGCTCAGAACAAAAATCCACTTAGTACCCTTTGGCTCGTCAATCGTGTTCAAAAACTCCCCACTTTCCCTGTAAATTAGCTTCCCGTCCTCTACCGCCACTTCATAAGGCTTTCTTTCCAT
Source organism: Striga asiatica (assembly GCA_008636005.1). Classification (NCBI taxonomy): domain Eukaryota; kingdom Viridiplantae; phylum Streptophyta; class Magnoliopsida; order Lamiales; family Orobanchaceae; genus Striga; species Striga asiatica. The sequence continues at coordinate 1,245,862 of BKCP01009403.1, read as the reverse complement.
CTGTGCACAAGTCAAAACATTATAACTAATAATGACTCTGAGTCTGAACAGAATATTTTTCAAAAATTAATTAGAAAAAAAAAAAAAAAGACGAAGAATATGATTTA